>JAVIAB010000051.1:12620762-12878262 GCA_032433765.1 Megaustenia siamemsis | reverse complement strand
ACATTGCCTTTAAGGCTTGCACAGTACGTCCGGTACACAATAACTACACTTAATACACAAAACATTCGAAAAATAGTTTAACTCTATGTATTATAACATACACACACATATATGTACTCACAAAAGCCAAAATGTCGTCTGGAATGTCCTCACCTCTGTAGTAGGAGTTACGGTTTAACCCATTGCCAGATAAACCTTGCCCTGGGTGATCCACGTCCCAACCTGAAGAACTTTCCTTGGGACAAAGAAGACAGTTCATTTTGTAAAGATTCAGTGTTTCAAGACTTGATACAGATACAGTGTTTCAAGTCTTGTTAAAGATACAGTGTGTCAAGATATTATCATCATCATCATCATCCAGTACCTGCCTGCTGGCGTAGGTGATCATGTCTCTCCACAGCTTTCGATCTCGGCCGCTATTTATCATTTCTGTTGTTGACCTTCTGCCAAGCCATTCTCTTAAGCTATCTGTTATTTTTTCTCTTTGCTTCTCTCTATCTCTTCGTCCCTCAATTTTTCCAGTTGTTACAATATATTCCAGTTGTTGTCTTCTCATTACATGGCCAAAAAATGATGATTGTTTCTTCCTAATATGGAAATTAGCTCTCTTTTTGCTTTGACCTCTCTCAGAACATCTTCATTACTCTTCTTAGATGTCCGTGGTACTTTTAACATTCTTCTGTAAAACAACAGTTCTACAGCCTCCAGCGATTTTCTTGTCTGTTGTCCTTTTGTCCATGATTCGCATCCATATGTTAAGACTGGCTCTACGTAACATTTAAGAACTCTTTTACTTGTTTCTATTGTCAAAAATGGATTGCATAGTATCTTCCTCATTTTGTGGAAAGCTGCTTTTGCCTGAGTCATTCTGCATCTCACCTCTTTTGTACATCTTCTGTCTGAGGTTAACAAAGTTCCCAAATACTTAAATTCATTTACCTGTTTTAATATTGTTCCACTTGTCTTTATTTAGCACTAAGGTGAGGTCTTTTTCTTTGTTGTTACCATTACGTCTGTCTTTTTGCTATTAAAGCTGAGTCCTTTATTTTTGCTTTCTTTCACTATAATGTCCAACATTTCTTGTAACTCATTTTTCACTCTTAGCGATTAAGACTGTATCATCAGCATACCTTAGATTATTTATGTTATGACCTCCAATTTTTATTCCAGGCAAGACATGGCAAAGATATAACACTTGAGTATATTGTAAGATACAGTTTTGAAGACTTGCGATAACGATCGTTGTCATGTGTATAGTAACAATATACACGTATTTTGAAGGGCAGTTGTAAATCTCAATTAATGCAGTAAACGCTCTCCCGTCTTGCAGCCCAGACATTTTAGCAGAAAATAAATCCTGGTGTGAAGGATACGATCTTCAACTCTACTTTGATGCAATTGTTGAGTCACATAGAAGTATATTGTTCAGTCACATAGAAGTATATTGTTGAGTCACATAGAATATATTGTTGAGTCACATAGAAGTATATTGTTGAGTCACATAGAAGTATATTGTTGAGTCACATAGAAGTATATTGTTGAGTCACATAGAAGTATATTGTTGAGTCACATAGAAGTATATTGTTGAGTCACATAGAAGTATATTGTTGAGTCACATAGAAGTATATTGTTGAGTCACATAAATTATATTGTTGAATCACATAGAAGTATATTGTTGAGTCACATATAATTATATTGTTGAGTCACATAGAAGTATATTGTTGAGTCACATAGAAGTATATTGTTGAGTCACATAGAAGTATATTCTTGAGTCACATAGAAGTATATTGTTGAGTCACATAGAAGTATATTGTTGAGTCACATAGAAGTATATTGTTGAGTCACATAGAAGTATATTGTTGAGTCACATAGAAGTATATTGTTGAGTCACATAGAAGTATATTGTTGAGTCACATAGAAGTATATTGTTGAGTCACATAGAAGTATATTGTTGAGTCACATAGAAGTATATTGTTGAGTCACATAGAAGTATATTGTTGAGTCACATAGAAGTATATTGTTGAGTCACATAGAAGTATATTGTTGAGTCACATAGAAGTATATATTTCTTAAATCGTCAAAAGACTAGAACGACAGGGACAAAAAATGGTGGCGTGTGAAAGTTAAATATTTAAAAATACAATCAATGATTGACATTGCTTAGTAATGTTGACATGGCAGTGATCTTCAATGTTTATATATCGATTGTGGGGTAATGATACAACCGTCGTCTCCGATATCGCTGAGTCTGCTACTTGGGAGGGGGAGGGGGGGACCCAATAGTTGTGACGTTTTCAGCATTGTAAGCAGGGGCGGTTGTGGGTAAAATGATGTCAGCCGTCTATAGCTTGAGACGTCACAAGTTGTGGGGTGTTTTCCTGAAAACCGCCTCAGCGTGCAGGTTCATAGATATCGTTGGCGACGGTACAACTTTAAAGGAAAAAGCAATTTCTGAAGTGTTAAATGAGTTCCCTTCGCGCTAAAACAGCAACCACTTCTTCCATATTTTCGAAATATGAAACCTAAAGCAAGAGTTGGTGGAGTAAAGAAATGTCAAGATCTGTTCGATTCTTTCAATCACTTTCCTCTCGGGCCGAAGACGGCACATCGGTCGAAGTCATAGGTGTCCACGACTGACTGCTTGTTCTTGTAGTTCTTGCTTATTTCTTCATCCCTTTATTGAGCCTTCCCTAGTAATTGTTTTGCGTATCGATTCTCTTGATCTAGCCTTTTTTTAACCAGATTGTTTCCACATGAACGAATGACGGTGAAGTCTTTCTTCATTCATTTGCAGCACATGACCGATGTATTTCCTACGCCTTCTTCTAATAAAGCTCAACACGTAAATTTGTTTTGATTCGTCTCTTATCTGTTCATTTGAAATGTTTTATTTCCAACTTATGTTTGAGATCCCACGAGCACATTTGTTTGTCTGATACTTGCGAGCATAAAAAAAAATCAAAAGCACAAGGCACACAAGTCTGGCAACTTAGTTTCCATGACAACTATAATTTACTGTCCTCTTCTTTTCATTCGACACAGAAAAACTGCCAGTACAAGTCTTGTAATGTCTAGGGCAACAAAAGAGTTCCTCAATTGTGCACAGTACGTGCCAACATTCACAGCCACTCCAAGTTGAACTTAACACTGTTCATATCTTGTTTATAATGTTTCTTCGTCATGTTGCCCTTAGCATGCTCCTCTTTATCTTTCCGCCATAGTCCATTGCATGGTTGTTATATTCATTGTTCCTTTGTCTCTTATGATCATATGACCCAACCAGCTCAAGTGTGTCTATTTACTCGTCATAACGGAATAATTAAATAAGGAAACAAGGACTTTCTGAAACTGCTCGGTGAATGGTAGTAATTACACAACAATTGATCGAATTTTCATGAGACTGCATTAATATAGAATCAAAACTGACTAAAGTGAAAAATGAACGAACCAGCTGAGAACAATAACATGGAACTGCTAACTACAGGTATAGAGAGATCAGAAGAGTCCGGTCACGCCACTAGATGGCGCATATTATCAAAGTTAGCAATATTTTTTAACGACCTTCTGCGCATTGTTTTCTTAGTAATGTGGTCGAAAATGGGCCAGTATCATCTTTCTTTATCAGAAAAATCCGGGACCCTTTGACCTCTGGCGAAGTCCCTGAGTTTAGGCACTGAATTTTGCGTGTTAATCCGCTTTTCTCTGGCAGCCGAGTGCACAGGGGTCCTTCGCCGCATAGGATAATAACACCGACTTCGGAGATACTTATATTTGTTCCGTCCGTGAGTAATTGACGTTTCAAGCCGGGCCTCGCTGCTGAGGCCAGGAGTGGTTGCTGCAGAGGTAAATCACAAATAAAAATCCCAACTGCTGCAGCGTGATTTAATTCACATCCACTCTGTCTCAAGACCGACCAGTCCCCTGGCTCCCATTTAAGGTTGAGTCGAACTTGAAATCCGTCGATCCGGATCGATCACAACCTCTTGTCCTCTGTAGTTCAGTTCACTAACCACTGAGTTACCGCAGCTCCTGTAGTCGTACAATCAGCACAAATAGATATCGCTCTTTTATATACTCTAGGGAAAGCAGGTGGCCGAATTCATAACTTGCCGCCGGCAGGTGTTGCACTGGACAAGTGACCTTTATTTTCCGGTCCTATAAATCGCCACAGTAGACACCAATAATGGGAAAATGTCGAAAAGATGGCTGTATAGCGTTGTGGATTCTAATAACCAGTGACTAAAGAAACTGCGAACTGTAACTTTTCTGTCGTAGCTATAAATTTGTGGATTCTAATAACCAGCAACTAAACTGTGAACTGTAACTTTTCTGTCGTAGCCAAAGATTTGTGGATTCTAATAACCAGTAACTAAATAAACTGCGAACTGTAACTTTTCGGTCGCAGCCAAGATTTGTGGATTCCAATAACAAGTAACTAAACTGCGAACTGTAACTTTTCGGTCGTAGCCAAAGATTTGTGGATTCCAATAACCAGTAACTAAACTGTGAACTGTAACTTTTCTGTCGTAGCCAAAGATTTGTGGATTCTAATAACCAGTAACTAAACTGTGAACTGTAACTTTTCTGTCGTAGCCAAAGATTTGTGGATTCTAATAACCAGTAACTAAATAAACTGCGAACTGTAACTTTTCGGTCGCAGCCAAAGATTTGTGGATTCCAATAACAAGTAACTAAACTGCGAACTGTAACTTTTCGGTCGTAGCCAAAGATTTGTGGATTCCAATAACCAGTAACTAAACTGTGAACTGTAACTTTTCTGTCGTAGCCAAAGATTTGTGGATTCTAATAACCAGTAACTAAATAAACTGGGACTGTAACTTTTCGGTCGTAGCCAAAGATTTGTGGATTCCAATAACCAGTAACTAAACTGTGAACTGTAACTTTTCGGTCGTAGCCAAAGATTTGTGGATTCTAATAACCAGCAACTAAACTGCGAACTGTAAGTTTTCGGTCGTAGCCAAAGATTTGTGGATTCTAATAACCAGTAACTAAACTGTGAACTGTAACTTTTCGGTCGTAGCCAAAGATTTGTGGATTCCAATAACCAGTAACTAAACTGTGAACTGTAACTTTTCGGTCGTAGCCAAGATTTGTGGATTCTAATAACCAGTAACTAAACTGCGAACTGTAACTTTTCTGTCGTAGCCAAAGATTTGTGGATTCTAATAACCAGTAACTAAACTGTGAACTGTAACTTTTCTGTCGTAGCCAAAGATTTGTGGATTCTAATAACCAGTAACTAAACTGCGAACTGTAACTTTTCTGTCGTAGCAATAGATTTTTAAAGTGCATAAATATCTCTAAGGAGGGCATGCATCACGATAAACATGGACTGTAGAGAATAACCAGCTCACAGATGAAAGTCCCATATAAGTGAAATCAAAAGTTTTTAATCAAATAAACCGCCCATAAATATTTGAAACTTCATAAGAAGATGGTGATAAACCCACACTGAGTACGTACTATTAATGTGGGAAAAAATAATTCGTGAGACACTCAAGTGGACACTAGACAGCAGGAGAATAAGAGGAAAACAAAGAAGCTGCAACTACCACAAGAGTCTATTGTGGACTTTAACGTTACATGAGATCTAAGGAAGTCGTCGGGCAGCTTCAATTGTATGGAGTTATTATTTGTGTGTTTGGTTCATGTGGAACATCACAGAAACATAACAAAAGACACGGAACATACCATTATAGCAAGGACATGGAACATGACAACATAACAAAACACAAGGACATAACAAAAGACGAGGAGCATAACATCATAGCAAGGACATGGAACATGTCAAAAAACAAACACATGGGACATAACAAAAGACGAGGAGCATAACATCATAGCAAGGACATGGAACATGTCAACATAACAAAACACATGGGACATAACAAGACGAGGAGCATACAATTATAACAAGGACATGGAACATGTCAACATAACAAAACACATGGCACATAACAAAAGATGAGGAGCATACAATTATAACAAGGACATGGAACATGTCAACATAACAAAACACATGGCACATAACAAAAGACGAGGAACATAACAATATAACAAAAGACATGGAACATAACATAACAAAAGACATGGAACATACCATTATAACAAGGACATGGAACATGACAACATAACAAAACACATGGCACATAACAAAAGACGAGGAACATAACAATATAACAAAAGACATGGAACATAACATAACAAAAGACATGGAACATACCATTATAACAAGGACATGGAACATGACAACATAACAAAACACATGGGACATAACAAAGACGAGGAACATAACAATATAACAAAAGACATGGAACATAACATAACAAAAGACATGGAACATAACATAACAAAAGACATGGAACATACCATTATAACAAGGACATGGAACATGACAACATAACAAAACACATGGGACATAACAAAAGACGAGGAATATAACAATATAACAAAAGACATGGACCATAACATCATAGCAAGGACATGGGACATAACAACATAACAACATAACAAAAGACATGGGGCATAACAAAAGACGAGGAACATAGCAACATAACAAAAGACATGGAACATAACATAACAAAAGACATGGGACATAACAATATAAAAAAAGACATGGAACATAACAATATAATAATATAACAAAAGACATGGAACATAACATCATAGCAAAGATATGGAACATAACCATATAACATAACATAACAAAAGACATGGAACATAACAACTTAGCAAGGACATGAAACATAACAAAAAACGTGGAACATAACAACATAGCAAGGACATGGAACATAACGACATAACAAAAGACGTGGAGCATAGCGACATAATAAAAGACATGGAACATAACATTATAACAGCATAACAAAGACATGGACATAACAACATAACAAAGACATGGAACATAACAACATAACAAAGACATGGAACATAACAACACAACATCTGAGAGTTTCAATTCTCGATGGAACATAACAACATAACATAAGACATGGAACATAACAACACAACATAAGATATGGGATATAACAACACAACATAAGACATGGAACGTAACAACATAACACAAGACATGGATAATAACAACATAACAAAAGACTTGGGGAATAATAACACATCAAAAACATGGATATATATTTTTTTTAAACAATTGATACTCACAAACAGTCCTATATTTAAATAAGAAAACAACGATGCCATATTTAACATTAGAACATAGACAGAGAGAAATCAGATTTTCACATTACAAAATTGTTGAATTCCGGAGCGGGGAATATAAAGATAGTTCGACTAAAACAAAAATGATGCAGAAAATAAAATGAAACATTTGTACAATTTTGTGTAAACTAGCAGCGATAAGAAACGAACAAAAATCGTCTGGTAACAAAATAATCTTAACACAAATTGTCAGAGACACTACTTCACGTCAAATATTTGTTAACAATATTAATTATGTTACTGAACTTAAATTTCTGTAAACAGTAAATTTGAAGGACAGTTCAGCTGCGTTCACTTTCAGTGCGGCTGCGCCTTGTGTCTTTTGGCGTGTGCTGTGGCTACTATGATGAGACATGCAGCTACCCTTCTTTATTTGGATCCTTCAATGCGATTAGATGTTAATTCGGATTATTCCACTGGCACGGGCGGTTGAGCAATTATGGATTTTAAATCATTTTCAGTTACATCGGGGCCTTAGACTTACTGCAACTACAACTACAACTGCTACTACTTAAATTTCTTCAATTGTGTTCAATACAATTCAACTAGCTGAGAATGTTCATGAAGATAAATTTACAGTTGAAAAATAGAAAACCGTTCCAAAACAAACATTTTCACATTTTGTTTACCTGTTTATGTTGATTGGCAATCCAAAATTTGATCAAAATAAATATAATCGCGAGTGAAACGAATTTGATGAGCACACTTCTTCTTGAACACAGCTTCATATCTTTCTGCGACAAATGTAGGAACAGTCATTTGTTATATTAATGAGCATTTGCAATAAGAACAAGCAATATAAAGATAGGTTATGTCAGCATAGCAGAGAATCCGCGTGGAATAACTGCATTGCGTACGATCCGCAACATATAAACATAGCAGCTGTTGGTCATAACAAGTTGTGCATATAGCAAAGGATAACTTTATGTACATATTGTGTACGCTATTTATAGATTTTGATTAAATTACCAGTCTGTCTGTCTACATCTATGAGCTGCACTCTACCTCATTCATTAATTCATTCATTCGTTCATTCATTAATTCATCCAACTATCCATTTGCTCATCCAGCTATTCCTCCATCCACCCTTCTATCCACTCATCCGCCCATTATTTCGTTAATCCACCCATTCATTCTTCTATAAATTCATCCAGTTATCAGTTCATCTATAAACCGTTTTTTTTTATCTGTTTATGTATCAATTCATCAATTCCTCTATAAATTCATCATCAACATCATCATCATCATCATGTACCCTGCCGATTGGCGTAGGCGATCATGTCCTTCCACAATCTTCTATCTACAGTGCATCGTATCAGTTCTGTTGTTGAATGTTTTCCATGCCATGACACCAAGCTATCCAGTATTTTCTCTCTTTGTCGTCAACGATCTCTCTTTCCTTTTATTTTGCCAGTTGTAAACCAAGTATTCCAATTTTCCTCTTCTCATGATGTGCCCGAAAAATGTTGATTGCTTCTTTCTGATGTTTTTTAAGAGCTCCCTTTTTTGTGTTGGCCTCTTTGAGAACTTCCTCATTGGTCTTTTTATCTGTCCAGGGAACTTTCAACATTCATCTGAGAAATCCATCTCTGTGGCCTCTAATCGTCTTTTCATTTGTTTGTCTACTGTCCATGATTCGCTTCCATAGGTCAGAATTGGTTCTATATAGCACCGATGAACTCTCTTTCTCATTTTATAAATTCAACCAGTTATTTATCCATCACTTCTCCGGGTCATTCTTCCACTAATTCATCAAATTATCCATTCATCAATCCAGTCATTCATCAATCAATCCATCCATAAATTTCATGTATCAATCAGTCAATTCATCCATTTGTCTATTCATTCATCAGTCAGCCCATACATCTATTCATTCATCAGTCAACCCGTACATCTATTCATTCATCAGTCAACCCATACATCTATTCATTCATCAGTCAACCCATACATCCATTCATCCATCAGTCAACCCATACATCCATTCATCCATCAGTCAACCCATACATCTATTCATTCATCATCAACCCATACATCTATTCATTCATCAATCAACCCATACATCTATTCATTCATCAATCAACCCACACATCTATTCATTCATCAGTCAACCCATACATCCATTCATTCATCAATCAACCCACACATCTATTCATTCATCAATCAACCCACACATCTATTCATTCATCAATCAACCCACACATCTATTCATTCATCAGTCGACCCATACATCTATTCATTCATCAATCAACCCACACATCTATTCATTCATCAGTCAACCCATACATCTATTCATTCATCAAGCCAGTCATTCATCAATCAATCCATCCATAAACTTCAAATATCAATCAGTCAATTCATCCATTTGTCTATTCATTCATCAATCAACCCACACATCCACTCACTCATTCACCAATCGACCCACTCATTCATTCACCAATTGACCCACTCATTCATCAATAGACCCACTCATTCATTCGCCAATAGACCCACTCATTCATTCACCAATCAACCAAATCTTTCATTCACCAATCGACCCACTCATTCATTCACCAATCGACCCACTCATTCATTCACCAATCATCCCACTCTTTCATTCACCAATCGACCCACTCATTCATTCACCAATCGACCCACTCATTCATTCACCAATCGACCCACTCATTCATTCACCAATCATCCCACTCTTTCATTCACCAATCGACCCACTCATTCATTCACCAATCGACCACTCATTCATTCACCAATCGACCCACTCTTCATTCACCAATCATCCTACTCTTTCATTCACCATCGACCCACTCATTCATTCACCAATCAACCAACTCTTTCATTCACCAATCATCCCACTCTATCATTCACCAATCGACCCACTTATTCATTCACCAATCATCCCACTCTTTCATTCACCAATCGACCCACTCATTCATTCACCAATCAACCCATTTATTAATTCACCAATCATCCTACTCATTCATTCACCAATCAACCCACTCACTCATTCATCAATCGAACCCACTCATTCATTCACCAATTAACCCACTCATGCATTCGCCAATCAACCCACTCATTCATTCACCAATCAACCCACTCGTTCATTCACCAATTAACCCACTCATGCATTCGCCAATCAACCCACTCATTCATTCACCAATCAACCCACTCGTTCATTCACCAATCAACCCACTCATTCATTCACCAATTAACCCACTCATTCATTCACCAATCGACCCGCTTATTCATTCTCCAATCGACCCACTCATTCATTCAACAATCATCCCACTCATCGATGTATTCACTCATTCATTAATCCATCCACCCATTTTCATCAATCTGCCCATCCATCATGCATGTATCCATCCATTCTTCATCGATCTGTCCATCCATCAATGCATGTATCCATCCATTCTTCATCGATCTGTCCATCCATCAATGCATGTATCCATCCATTCTTCATCGATCTGTCCATCCATCAATGCATGTATCCATCCATTCTTCATCGATCTGTCCATCCATCAATGCATGTATCCATCCATTCTTCATCGATCTGTCCATTTATCCATTCATGTATCCATCCATCCATTCTTCATCGATCTGTCCATTCATCCATTCATGTATCCATCCATCCATTCTTCATCGATCTGTCCATTCATCCATTCATGTATCCATCCATCCATTCTTCATCGATCTGTCCATTCATCCATTCATGTATCCATCCCTCCATCATGCCATCCATTAATACATCAACCATACAGTTATACACTCGATCCATCCTACCATCTACGATCCAGCAATTAATACATTTTTCCATTCATTCATTATTTCATTCAATCATCCAACGACCCATCCATCCAGCCGTTAAGTCCAGCAATCTAAGTAGCAAACACAAAAATCTACAATTGTACATATATCATAATACATTTCACATCGATCCCTCATTCTTAATCCTATTAGATAACAAAGACTTTGTGCGGATTATCAGCAACAACACTAAGGGCAGCAACTCTAGTCTACAGTAAGCATACAGTTGCCTTGTGTGCAAACTATTCCAGGCTCAGAAAAGTGTCAATAAGAGTTGTACTTAATCAATTTAAATGTAATATAAAATGAATTATCGTCCAACATATAACGTGGTAAAGAGTTTTACACATAAAACCTCTCTCTAACATTCATACTGTGAATCGCTTTATAACATTTATGTTATTATAGAAGAGTTTGTATGTACTTTTTCACCTCTGCTTCCAGTTTCGTATGTCATAATTATTTGTTTGTTTGTTGTAATGATCACCATCACCGCACAGCTGACAAACCCATAGGTGCTCCGATATCCCCTTCGAGAATCTCGAGAAAATCCGAGGAGACTCCTGGCCCACGTGCACGAACTCCGTAGCACGTCATTGAAACCACAGTGTGAGTAGGTTTTTGCCGACAGTTTTGCCCTGTGAGCAGCCATTCTACTCTTTTCGATTTTAACTGCGAAGGGTTCTTTAACGTGCGTGAGTACACACGGGACCACCTGTTTATTGCCGTTATCCGAGAGGGCTGATCATCGAACCTAACTACTCAGGCAAGAGATCTGGGAAAATGGGTTGGGGGGGGGGGGGGGAATCATCATAAAGTAACCGCGGATGATTAATTTTTTCAATGTTTGAAAGATCAGCACAGCCTCTGGTCGGCTTTGAACCTGGATTCTTCCTCTCTTGATGCCGACGCCCTACCTGTCACCTACCTAGCCCCTCCTTCCCCCCTTTTTTTCCCCTGCATTACGGCCACGTTACAAACTTTGTTTCTGTTTATAGCAGGTAGTTGTAGTTGCACCAATTTTCTTGTATTTTTGTTTCTGTTTATAGCAGTTAGTTGTAGTTGCACCAATTTTCTTGTATTTTTGTTTCTGTTCTCCTCGAGCAGTGTGTTAGACCTTACGTCATCGGACAGCCTATGTAGGACGTCTTCTAGACTAGAGTTTAGAAAACTGATTGACACGCCCACTCTTGGGTTAATGTGTTTACATTTCACGAAAAATCATTTCCTTTTTGCTACCAGTAAAAAAAAGTAGTAAAGTACCCCCCGTCACGCCAAGTGGCGTATAGGGAAATATGGTGTTAGTGACCATATATTTTACAGACCTTCAGCACATGATTTTTGGGTAATGTGGTCGGTATTACGCCCGTGCTGCTTTACTTTCCAGAAAAAATCCGGTACCCATTTAAGGCTGGGTGAACCCGAAGCCGTCGGTTGGGATCGAACCCTACCCCTTGTCCGTAGTAGTCCAGTTCACTAACCACTGAGCTATCGCGGCTCCCACTAATTTTTAGGGAATTAGTAAAACCCAGGTGTCCTCGCCAGGGTACGAACCCCGGCTGTTGCCGTGGTAAGCAACCGCCTATCGATTGCGCTAACCGGACACCCTTTTTGCTACCAGTGGATGCTTGAAATGCTTACTAGAGATTCAAATTACAGTCTGCGGGAATGGGTGGTTTAGAGGTAAAACGAAGGCTTCTGGTCGTGAAGATCCTCTGTTTGAATCTCGACACACGTAGTGGAAATGTCACTTCCAATCCGTGATTTCCACGTGACATTACCATTCTCTGGTCTCTAGCTAGGGAGACCTGATATCTAGCCCTGTCGGGAAACGATGAAAAACTGGATGCCCCGTGTGCACTCGTGCACGTTAAATAACTTTTGGCTGTCAAAATGTTGAAAGAGAAGCCCAAGAAATGGTCGATACCCGGGCAAAAATTGTTTAGCTTCTCGTGCCGAGGCGGATGTGGTCGGTCCTAAAAGAGCAGATATTACGGCTTTGTTGTAAACTAGCGACACAACAACGCCAACTTAACGGATGAACGCTTAAGAAAAATAAAATGAACTAAAGCTGATTATGACCCTTCTTCACCTCCTCTTGATAGTAGTGGACATAGACTTACCAGTCTGATAGAGAAAATGGAGATTATAGAAGGAAGGCAAACTCAGCAAAAAAGATGCCGTGCTAAATGCGGATGTGTTGGGCAGAAAGTCGCATATATCAAAGCTTACTTAAACCACGATACAAAACGAATGCTTAGATTTCAATGACTTTAATAGTTTTAACGATATCTACAGAATCGCTAACCTGAATTTGTTTCCAGTTAGGAAAAGGTTTTAGGTGAATACCAGTTTTATTTTAAAATTATGTTTGCCATATGTATGGCTAATGTGCATTTGCATGCTTAAATATATCACCATCATCATGTACCTTACCGGTTGGCGTTGACGTTCATGTACTTCCACAATGTTCTATCCGCAATGCATCGGATCAATTCTGTTGTTGACTGTTTTCCATGCCATGACACCAAGCTATCTAGTATTTTCTCTATTTGTCGTCCGTGATTTCTCTTTCCTTTTATTTTGCCAGTTGTAACCAAGTATTCTAACTTTCCTCTTCTCATGATGTGCCCGAAAAATGTTGATTGTTTCTTTCTGATGTTTCTAAGGAGCTCCCTTTCTATGTTGGCCTCTGAGAATTTCCTCGTTGGTACTTTTAGATGTCCAGGCAACTTTCAGCATTCTTCTAAGAAATCCCATCTCTGTGGCCTCTAATTGTCGTTTAATCTGTCTACTTTCCTATTATTTGCTTCCATAGGCACCGATGAACTCCCTTTCTCACTTCTACTGACATAAACGCGTTGCATAAGACGTTATTCGTTTTCTGAAATGTTATTTTGGCCTGAACTATTCTTGCATGTAGCATTCCTAAAAATATAACATTACAGAAGTACTGCTAATGTATAACATTACAGAAGTACTGCTAATGTATAACATTACAGAAGTACTGCTAATGTATAACAGTTTATCGATTTTGATGAAAAATAGCCTCCTTAAACAACGGAGAACCTCATCGATGCTCAAATCTGTCCGCAAACAACGAAAGGTGTGTGTATTGATGACTCCTATTGATAAATCTGTTCCGTGCTCAATTTCAAATGTCCTCAGTTTAAAAAAAAGATAAACTCACAAATCGAGACAGTGTCCCCAAACAATCATTGGTAGTACTCTCCTGCCAATGCCAGGTTGGCCATCTGACTAGTTTAAGATATAGGGCATCTGTCTTTCCATTGACGCAATCCACGGATGCCCAGGACGGTAACACAAATCTGTACCTGAATTTATACCCTGCACTAAACCCCCACACCCCACTTTGTATATATTTCACACCCTCATCTTTGCAGTCGTTCTTTTATCAATTCGGTTATAATGTGCCTACATGTGGCATTGACTTCCGGTCAATATGGCGGATAGGCGGCTGGAGCAGTTGAGGCTCAGTCTGAAAAGAGTTCCTTGTTGTAGTTTCCTTATATTCCATGTTCGGCTTGCAGCCGAAGCTACTGAGTTCAGTGCTCTGTGCACACAGCGAGCTGTGATTTTTATCCAGATCGTGTTTCGATATTCCAATTGTTTACGATAAATGATGATGTCGTATGACGAAGGACAGTTTAGCTGTGTTCACTTGCGGTACCGCTTGGCCTTATGTCTTTTGGCGTGTGCTGTAGCTGTTATGACGGGAACTGCAGCTACCTTTCTTTGTTTGGATCCTTCAATCAGATGAGTTTTAATTCGGGTGATTCCACTGGCACTGGTGGTTGAGTAATTATGGATTTTAATTCGTTTGGAGTGATACCAGGCCTTCGAATAACCATAACCATATAATGGTATTCGTTATAATATTTTGTTTTGTTATTGGACAGAATGAGTCACATGTACGATGTGTGTGTCTTCTTCTTTCTTTTCTTTTCTTCTACCATTCGCAGCATAGTTAGATTTGCTGTAATTTGATGTACCCTCTTTCTCCTGGGTCGTCCTTTACGCCGCGTTGTAACGAGCTATTTTCCAGCGGTATTCTCGTGCTGCCTTTCTATTGGCTTTCAATTGGCTTTTGATTGACTTATATATTCAATATATATATACATATATATATATATAGGGAGCCGCGATAGCTCAGTGGTTAGTGAACTGGACTACAAGGACAAAGGGTAGGGTTTCGGTCCCAACCGACGGCTTCCGGGTTCACCCAGCCTTTAATGGGTACCGGATTTTTGTCTGGGAAAGTGAAGCGGCACGGGCATAATACCGACCACATACCCAAAAATCATGTGCCGAAGGTCTATAAAATGTATGGTCACTAACACCATATTCCCTATACGCCATTTGTCGTGACTGGGGTACTTTACTTTATATATATATATATATAAACTGCCTTTGTTTTTCTTACCAGGAAGCTTGTCGCATTCGACTGCATATCCTGATCTGAAGAAATGTAATTGTCTCCTTTTCCGATGTTTTTTTTTACAGCTTTATCTGCACATGGGGACAAAAAAAAAATACAAATTTAGCATCTCTATTTTCACATGCCCGTCATGAAAAATCGATGTTGCCTGTATACAAGAAACACGCCTAAATAACAACCAAAGATTCACAATCATAGGAGACCAAATATTCCGACTCGACCGTGAGGAGCACAGAGGAGAAGTACCATACAACCTTGCGAAGTAACACCTTTTTAATACCCTAAAGATAGGAACTTCTTATGAATGTGGCTATTTCACAGACAAAATGACAACTCAACGGCTGCTATGACCAACATATGATGAACAGTGAAAGCACTTGTGGCCGTCACCAATATCGTACTTAGACCGGCTGAATGGTGACGTCACCAGCCTTGAGCTGACGAAGACTTTCTTCAAACTCATTATTATTGAGGTCTTAAGGTGTGCGACACCTTACCCAATAAAAGAAAAGAACAAAAAACAAAAATGGATAACTAACACCATCTTAGAAACAATGGAAGAAAGGAGACAAGCGAAGAACACAGTCCAATACAATAAAATAGATCGTGAAATACGCAAAATGTACAAAAAGGCAAAAGAAGACTGGCTCAGCCAAAAATGTATAGAAACAGAAACTATGGAAAGCAAACAAGACTGAAGATGAATGCACACAGAAATAAAGAGAATGACTAATAAAAATAAAAAAAAAGCCACAGAAAAGGGATGCATTGCAGACAAAAGAAGGAAAAAAACAGACAATAAAAATATAATAGATAGATGGCAGGAATATATAAGACAAGAAACCAATTATAAAATGTACATCAGGCTATAAAATTTTTTTATCTGAGGTGGAAAAAGCTATAAAAACAATGAAAAAGGGAAAAGCAGCAGGACTTGACAGCATACAGGTAAAGATGGTTTAGGTACTAGAAGATTTTGGCATTGAAGTGATTGCAGACATATGCAACGACATATACCATACAGAATACATACCAAATGAACAAAAAACATCAACTTTCATTGCGTTGTCTAAAAGGAATGGTGCAGTTGAATGCAGTGACTTTAGAACAATAAGCCTAATGAGCCATGTTACAAAAATATTGGTAGCTGATTTACAAGGAAAGTTTCAGAATAAAATCAATACTGAATTAGATGAGCAGTAATTGGATTTAGGAAAAATAGTGGGACAAATACAGCCATATTCTGCATGAGAACATTAATAGAAAAGTACATAGAAGTAAATAAACTAATATATGCCTGCTTCATAGACTACACCAAAGCTTTTAATAGAATACACCATAAACAGCCTATAGAATGCCTAAAAGAGATACATCTAAATAACATGGACATGCGACTAATGTGTAATTTATACTGGGAGCAAACAGCAATAATAAAATATAACAAAGAGAAATCTATACCCATCATCATCATCAAGTACCGGGCCTGCTGACGTTGGTGAAGATGTCTCTCCACAACTTTCTATCTCGACAGTTATTTATCATTTCTGTTGTTGACCTTCTGCCAAGCCATTCTCTTAAGCTGTCTGGTATTTTTTCTCTTTGCTTCCCTCTATCTCTTCGTCCCTCAATATTTCCAGTTGTTACAATATATTCCAGTTGTTCTCTTCTCATTACATGGCCAAAAAATGATGATTGTTTCTTCCTAATATTGGAAATTAGCTCTCTTTTTTGCTTTGGCCTCTTTCAGAAAGTTTTCATTGCTCTTCTTAGCTGTCCATGGTATTCTCAACATTCTTCTGTAAAACCACATTTCTACAGACTCCAGTGATTTTTTTGTCTGTTGTCCTATTGTCCATGATTCGCATCCATATGTTAAGACTGGCTCTACGTAACATTTAAGAACTCTCTTTCTAGTTTCTATTGTCAAAAATGGATTGCATAGTATTTTTCTCATTTTTTTGGAAAGCTACCTTTGCCTGAGCCATTCTGCATCTCACCTCGTTTGTACATCTTCCGTCTGAGGTTAACAAAGTTCCTAAATATTTAAATTCATTTACCTGTTTTAATATTTTTCCACTTGACTTTATTTTGCACTGAGGTGATGTCTTTTTCTTTGTTGTTACCATGCCTCTGTCTTTTTGCTATTAAGGCTGGGTCCTTTATTTTTGCTTTCTTTCACTATAATGTCTAACATTTCTTGTAACTCATTTTCACTCTTAGCGATTAAGACTGTATCTTCAGCGTACCTTAGATTATTTATATTATGACCTCTAAAATAAAATTCATACAATCATGAATCTTCACCCATTGATATAAAATGAGGAGTAAGGCAGTGATGCATCCTGTCACCAAGCTTGTTCAATCTATACACTGAGCAAATCTTTGAAAACATCACTGAGATGCCAGGCCTAAACATTAATGGAAAGATAATCAGTAACCTAAGATATGCTGATGATACTGTATTACTAGCAGAAAATCCTAAAGATCTACAACAATTATTTTATGAAATAAACATGACAAGCAAAAAATATGGACTATATATGAATATATAAAAAAGACTAAAACTATGATCAAAAACAAAGAAAATACTCAAAACCCAGAAGTGGATATCAAAATTGAAGGAATAGACCTGGAGACAGTTCAGAACTACAACTACCTTGGACATACTATAACCAGTGATGGAAAATGTACAACTGAAAAAAACGAAAGAATAAGAATAACAAAAAGGAATTTTAATGTCATGAAAAATATACTAACATCAAAACAAATAACACCAGGGCTAAAACTAAGAATAAAATTAAAAAAAAAAAGTAAAGAGCCCCCGTCACGCCAAGTGGCGTATAGGGAAATGGTGCTAATGACCATAAATTTTACAGACCTTCGGTACATAATTTTTGGGGTAGTGTAGTCGGTATTGCGCCCGAGCCGCTTTACTTTCCTAGAAAAAATCTGGTACCCATTAAAGGCTGGGTGAACCGAAAGCCGTCGGTTGGGATCGAACCCTACGTCTTGTCCATTGTAGTCCAATTCACAAATGCGATTTTTGGGCCATGTTAAAAGACACCAACAGCATACTAAGAGTAATATTGGAGGGGAAATACAATATAAAAGAGGCAGACCAAGATTAACATGGACGAGTAACAAAAAAAAAAGAACAAATCAGCCTATGACAACCTGCACCATGAAAGCAAGAGACAGAGCAAAATGGCGCCCCTTGGTAGGCAACGTTCGTTGCGATGATGGCACTCGGTGATGATGCAGGTGTGCGCGAGAGGGATATATTTTCATCATATACCATACCGGTTGGGGTAGACGACCATGTCCTTCCATAATCTTCTATCCACGGTGCATCTTATAAATTCTGTTGTTTTCCATGCCATGACAACAAGCTGTCTAGTATTTTATCTTTTTGTCATCCGAAATCTCTTTTTCCTTGTATTTTACCAGTTGTAACCAAGTATCTTTCAACTTTCATCTTCTCATGACGTGCTCGAAAAATGTTGATTGTTTCTTTCTGATGTTTCTTAGGAACTCCCATTTTGGGTGGGCCTCTTTGAGAATTTCCTCGTTGGTCTTTTTAGCTGTGCAGAGAATTTTTAACAATTTTCTAAGAAATCCCATCTCTGTGACCTTTACCTGTCTTTTCATTTGTTTGTCTACTGTCTAAAAGAATATATACTGGTATGAAAATAGTGTAGTTCCAAAACAAACTCTGAAAAATGTTGGAGACTACCTCGGATTGTGTGGTCATAAGCTGTTGCTTTTTTTTTTTTTATTTTTTTTTTTTTTTTTTTTTAGAAAAATCAGGCTCTCGTTATGGCATTCACATCGCAAGGTCTCTAGTAAAACCTAATAAGATTCACGTACGCTAATGGCTCATAGTAAATCCATAGACCGGCCTTACGCTAATCCTACGGTCTGTTGTTTGATGTGCGACGGGGATAATCTGACGACTAACTGTGTGTTTATATGTTAGGAACTGGAGTCAACAACGATGGCCTAACATCATCAAGCGCTATACATTTTTAAAGAAATATGACGATCATCATTGTCTATCATATATGGGGGATAGGCGGTAAGGAACCATTGAAGGCTATGCATGTTCCTTGTTGTAGTTTCCTCATATTCCCAGTCCATGGGGGACTTATTAGTCTCGAGGCAAGACGCCAGCCTCGAGACAGAGAGGTTGTAGGATCACATCTCGGCTACACCGGTTGGGATTTTTATTTATGATTTCTCTCTGCGGCAACCACACCTGGTCTCAGCAGCGAGACCCGGCTTGAAACGTCAGTTACTCATCTACGAAAAAAAACATCCGTACCTCCGAAGTCGGAGTTATCTGCCTGTGCGGCAAAG
The DNA here is from genome assembly GCA_032433765.1 of Megaustenia siamemsis. Lineage (NCBI taxonomy): Eukaryota > Metazoa > Mollusca > Gastropoda > Stylommatophora > Ariophantidae > Megaustenia > Megaustenia siamemsis. The sequence goes on along the minus strand of JAVIAB010000051.1, from coordinate 12,858,413 downwards.
GACACCTATGCACACGGCTGCCAGGCAAAAATGGATTAACACGCAAAATTCAGTTCCTAGTCTCTAGGGACTTCGTCAGAGTTGAAAGATGGCGAACGCAACAACAACAACAACGTACGAAAATGCATTTTCATTTTTGGCAATATTTCTGCAAATAATAACTCAATAATAACAATTTCTGCGAAATAATAACTCAATAATAACAATTTCTGCAAAATAAGCAAACAATAATTTTTGGCTTCATTTTTTTGTTCTTCGGTCTTTTCGAAAATAATTTTTTGCTCTTTTACTTCGTTCATTATTTTTCACTCTCATTTCTCTCTTAATATCTTAAAGAGGAAGAGAGAAAGAAAGAGAGAGAGAGAGAGAGAGAGAGAGAAGAAGAAGGAGAGAGAGAGTGGAATAACAATAGCGATTATTACTATTAAAAGTTTCAGTTTAGTCGTTTTTAAACCTCGCCAACTATAGCTGAAACGTCATTCAATACGTGTTCATCTGATCAGATTGTCAACTTCACTATCAGCCTTGCCAAGTGTAATCATCTTTTTAATGAGCAATGAAGATAAGTAATACATTACAACTTTAGAAACCGGTCCCATACAATAAATGAGTCACTACATACACAAGTAATAATTACTCATTACTTACCAGTTGCCGATCTTGATAACTGAAAATTATCACCAAATGACTTTTAAAATTAAAATAAATAACAGTCTGCGCTACAACACGTAGCTCAGTGGTCCTCAAAGGGATGTGATATCGACCTCATTGGATCGATTACCACCGAAGGATCAATCAAGGAGGCCTGCTTGAGTAATAGAAGCGGATTATTTGATAAACCTTGGCGTAGGCATCACCGTTACTCCATTTCGCAACATGCGACCAGAAATGTTAACCGCTCAGTTGCAAGTAAAGTTATGTCGTAAATATAAAGTGGTCTTTTCATTCTTTGTAGATGTTGTAGAGCTCTTGCCAAATGTTGGTAGTTAATAAAAAGTAAAGTAAAGTACCCCCGTCACGCCAAGTGGCGTATAGGGAAATATGGTATTAGTGACCCTATATTTTACAGACCTTCAGCACATGATTTTTGAGGTAATGTGGTCAGTATTACGCCCGTGCTGCTTTACTTTCCCAGAAAAAAATCCGGTACCCATTTAAGGCTGGGTGAACCCGGAAGCCGTCGGTTGGGATCGAACCCTACCCCTTGTCCGTGGTAGTCCAGTTCACTAACCACTGAGCTATCGCGACTCCCTTTGGTAGTTAATACTGATAGTCAAATTCTTTCTAAAGAAATAATCACTAATAGGTAATAGCAAACTCTTTGTAAAGAGCTTCACAGCAGGAGGCAATCTGATGATCAGAAGTTGACCCTCGTTGAACAAGTGTTTCGACCTAGTGAATGTCGGTCTAGTGAATCTGTTTTCAACAAACATTTGTTCGGGACTGCGTCTGTTGTCATTGGTTGTCATGGCCGTCATTCAAAGCAGCAGTTGTTTGGAGTCATGTAGTAGTTTTCTTCCCTCGAAACAAATATGAAAGAAAATTAGCGAATTCATCATCACCATCATCGTCACTATCATTATCACTATCATTATCACTATAATCATCACCAACATAGTCACTATCATTATCACTATAATCATCATCATCACCAACATAGTCACTATCATTATCACCATTATCACTATAATCAGCACCACCACCAACATCGTCACTATCATTATCACCATTATCACTATAATCAGCACCACTACCAACATCGTCACTATCATTATCACCATTATCACTATAATCATCACCACCACCAACATCGCCACTATCATTATCACCATTATCACTATAATCAGCATCACCACCAACATCGTCACTATCATTATCATCATTATCACTATAATCGTCACCACCGCCAACATCATCATTATCATCATCACTATAAACATGACCATCACCAACATAGTCACTATCATTATCACTATAATCATCACCGCCACCAACATCGCCACTATCATTATCACCATTATCACTATAATCATCATCACCACCAACATCGTCACTATCATCATCACTACACTATAATCATTACCACCGCCAACATCGACACTATCATTATCACTATAATCATCACCAACACCAACATCGACACTATCATTATCACTATAATCATCATCAACATCGTCACTATCATCATCACTAAATCAACACCACCAACAACATCGTCACTGTCATCATAACCATAATCATCACCACCATCAACATCACCAACACTATCACCACGACCACCATCATCACAATAATTAACACCAACATCACCATACTCGTCACCACCACCACCACCATTATCACAATCACCATTACCATCACCATCATCATCATCATCACCACCATCATCATCACCACTATCATCACCACCACCATAATCACAATCATCACCACCATCATCATCACCACCATCATCATCAATTCCACCATCATCATCACCATCATCATCACCACCATCATCATCATCATCATCATCACCACCATCGTCACCATCATCACCACCACCACCACCACCATCACAATCATCAACACCACCATCATCATCACCACCATCATCATCACCACCATAATCACCACCACCACCATCAACACCACCATCATCATCACCACCATCATCATCATCACCATCATCATCATCATCATCATTACCACCATCGTCACCATCATCACCACCACCAACATCACCATCACAATCATCAACACCACCACCATCACCATCACAATCATCATCACCACCATCATCATCACCACCATATCATCACCACCATCATCATCACAATCATCATCATCACAATCATCAACACCACCATCATCATCACCACCATCATCATCAATTCCACCACCATCGTCACCATCATCACCACCACCACCACCATCATCATCACAATCATCATCACCACCATCATCATCACCACCATCATCATCATCACCACCATCATCATCATCACCACCACCATCATCATCACAATCATCATCACCACCATCATCATCACCACCATCATCATCATCACCACCATCATCACCACCATCGTCACCATCATCACCACCATCATCATCACAATCATCAACACCACCATCATCATCATCACCACCATCATCATCACCATATCATCATCACCACCATCATCATCAATACCACCATCATCATCACCACCATCATCATCATCACCACCATCATCACCACCATCGTCACCATCATCACCACCATCATCATCACAATCATCAACACCACCATCATCATCATCACCACCATCATCATCACCACCATCATCATCACCACCATCATCATCAATACCACATTCATCATCACCACCATCATCACCATCATCATCACCATCGTCACCACCATCACCACCACCACCATAATCATCGCAATCATCACCACCATCATCACCATCACCACCATCATCATCAACATCACCACCATCATCACCACCATCATCACCATCACCACCATCATCATCACAATCATCAACATCACCATAATCATCACCACCATCATCATCACCAACATCATCATTACCACCATCATAACAATCATCAAAACCACCATGATCATCATCACAATCATCACCACCACCACCATCATCAAAACAATCATCAACATCACAACCATCATCACCACCATCATCACCACCACGATCATCATCACAATCATCATCACCACCACCACCATCATCACAATCATCGAAACCACCTCCATCATTATCACAATCACCACCACCACCACCATCACCATCATTACAATCATCAACACCACCACAAAACATCATTATCATCATCACCTTCACTGTGTCATTCTTAACTACCTGGCGTAGGTGAACATGTCTCCCCACAACTGTTTATCTTTTCAACCACTCATCATTTCTGTTGTTGACTTCATATCAAGCCATTCACTCAAGCTGTCTGGTATCTTTTTATATTTCCCTATGTCTTCTTTATTCAATTATTCCTGTTATCAACAGTATATACCATTTATTCTATATAATTTTAAAAATGTATTTACTACTAATATTAGTAATCAACTTCGTTTTCACCTGGCCTCTTTCAGAACATCTTCGTTATTCTTGTCCGTTGTCTGTGGTATTCTCAATATTCTTCTTCTTTGAAAGTTGCAGATTAATATATCTATCTATCTATCTATCTATTGTCCTTTCGAGCCGAAGACGGCACATAGGGCAGAACCACAATTTTAAAAACAGAAACCTTGCGTGTCAAAGTGGCACATATTGCAGAGATCACTGCTCTAAAATATATGGCGCTGTTTCCATGACAATACTATTTACAATGACAACTTGTCAAGCCATCGATCAGACTCCTTAGTCGCCTCTTACGACATGCCTGGAAGGTCACAGTGTCACTATTCTTTACTTCCATCATAATGAGGCCCCGGTAACACACAGGAACAATATATATATATATATATATATATATATATATATATATATATATATATATATATGTACATATATATTGAGACGCTATGCCATTGCAGGTGACGTTCCACAGTGATTTTTAAATGGATGTAAATTGTTGGTACATAAGTCGCTAAACGTTTCAAGAGTTCTATGTACATGCCTCAATTTCTTATGCCATATCTCTTTGTAAGTGCCTTTATTTCTTGAATCCTAACTCCTTGTGCATGAATTTATTTATGTAGTCATAACTCCTTGTACATACCTTTATTTCTGTAGTCATAACTCCTTGTACATACCTTTATTTCTGTAGTCATAACTCCTTGTAAATACTGTATTTCTGTAGTCATATCTCTTTGTAAATACATGTACCTGTATTTCTGTAGTCATATCTCCTTGTAAATACCTGTATTTCTGTAGTCATATCTCCTTGTACATGCCTTTATTTCTGTAGTCATATCTCCTTGTACATACCTTTATTTCTGTAGTCATATCTCCTTGTACATGCCTTTATTTCTGTAGTCATAACTCCTTGTAAATACCTGTATTTCTGTAGTCATATCTCCGTGTAAATACCTGTATTTCTGTAGTCATATCTCCTTGTAAATACCTTTATTTCTGTAGTCATATCTCCTTGTACATGCCTTTATTTCTGTAGTCATATCTCCTTGTACATACCTTTATTTCTGTAGTCATATCTCCTTGTACATACCTTTATTTCTGTAGTCATATCTCCTTGTACATGCCTTTATTTCTGTAGTCATATCTCCTTGTATATACCTTTATTTCTGTAGTCATATCTCCTTGTACATACCTTTATTTCTGTAGTCATATCTCCTTGTACATGCCTTTATTTCTGTAGTCATATCTCCTTGTACATACCTTTATTTCTGTAGTCACATCTCCTTGTACATACCTTTATTTCTGTAGTCATATCTCCTTGTACATACCTTTATTTCTGTAGTCATATCTCCTTGTACATACCTTTATTTCTGTAGTCATATCTCCTTGTACATACCTTTGCTTGCTTGCGTTCGCCCGATGACTAAAGGAGTACACCTCTTCATCATCCGCCCTTAAAATGACGTTAAGTGGGCGTGTCTGCGTTGTGTTGTGGTTTGCAGTATAACTGTGATATTTGCGCCTTTCGGCCCAACACATCCGACTTCAGCACAAGTACATACCTTTATTTCTGTAGTCATATCTCCTTGTACATACCTTTATTTCTGTAGTCATATCTCCTTGTACATACCTTTATTTCTGTAGTCATAACTCCTTGTACATGCCTTTATTTCTGTAGTCATATCTCCTTGTACATACCTTTATTTCTGTAGTCATATCTCCTTGTACATACCTTTATTTCTGTAGTCATATCTCCTTGTACATACCTTTATTTCTGTAGTCATATCTCCTTGTACATACCTTTATTTCTGTAGTCATATCTCCTTGTACATACCTTTATTTCTGTAGTCATATCTCCTTGTACATACCTTTATTTCTATAGTCCTAACTCCGTGTATGTATCATTATTACACGGTCAGTTGGCTTGGTGTGCTCTAGCCTTTATTTCTCGTGTCAAGGAGCTGTGTCAAGGAGCTGTGTCAAGGAGTATGGGTTCGATCCTGCTTCGGGTCGTCTCTTGTTATTTGTTTTTTTTTTCTTTCTGTGATTGACTATTTGTGATTTTTTCCTAGGTTTGTAAACATACCTCTCCTCCTGAAATGATCCGTGAATGTTGTATCCGGGCGAGGAGAATCTTTTACATTAGTGATGCAGTTTTTAAACTTTCTATCCAATCATACACTTGTGTACCACTCTTACATATGTCATCAGACTTAATTTTCTTTCATTGATGAATCTCTATAGGTTTCACGATTCCGTTAGCAATTAATCTCACAGCTTGTTGCTGCTCTGCTTGTTGCACTGCTCCAAAGGCTTTGTCATTTTGTTAAACTGTTTTTTGAGTTCATATGTGTGCTGGAGGCGATTCGAGTCGATGATATCTGTTGGTTGCTCAAGGTCACCCCCTCCACATACAAGACGCAGGATGATATCGTCCTACGCTGATTTTACAAATAATGTTTCCGGTTTCCGCTGAACATTCCTTGTGCGTAATTCTAGGTGGTAAAATTTGATAATATTTAATTATAACGGTAAGAAGTATTTAAACGTAACAGTAAATACGTTCTGTGAATGCGAATTATGTAAACTTTGTAGTACTTGAAGCGTATAAGCTTGATAGTGCTGTGTTGTGGTGTTGAAAAGATTGTAAACTCGACATCCCTGTGTTGTAAGAATGTGATATTTGTAAACTATTACGTTTGAAGTGTGTAAGCTTTATTTGCATTATTATTGGTCGTTTCAAATCTAAATGTTCACGATTAACATGAAATATCTCCTCTTTCCCTGCACTTACAAACTTGATTTTTTGCATCTGGCCTTGTTTTACCAAGGTCCCACCGATTTCACAAAATTTAATGATGTAGGAAGTATGCTTCATCATGAAGCAGCACTTTCCTTTGATCTCAGTGAATTTACGGATCTTTTTGCTCCTGGAGAAAATAATTTACCGTACATTAATGGAAATCAGCTTCTCGACATAGGCGTCTCTACACAACTTGAAAGTTGGAGGCGTTTATCAACTGTTTACTTTCTATTGTTTACTTTCTTTAAAATACTATGAGAATGTCAATGTTATAGCCTTTACAGACGGTCTAAAACAAATCAGCGTATAAACAGTCTATCTATCTATCTATCTTTCGTTCGCCTGAAGCATTGTCTATATCTGCAATGTCGTTTCCTGTATAAATGTTACTGTCTTTTGTAATTCTTGCAGTGGCCCATATAGTTTTGTCTGTAGTGTTGTATCTATGGGCCAATGGATTTTCCTCAGTCTACTATATTCAGTGCAGTCTTGAAGTATGTGTTCAGCAGTCTGGGGCGCCTGTCCACATGTACAAGTAGTTGAGGTGCCGATCTTGAATTTTGTATACATGTGACTATGGAGTCGATTGTGTCCTGTTCTGAGACGTATAATGATAACTTGTTCATATCTATTCATATTATAAAAGGCATCCTGATTTGGGGCTTGTGGTCCTCTGATTGATTTGATTATCTGTTTCTTATGATGGTATGTAACAGGTGTATCTAGTTGTGTGCCTGTTGAACCTTCCTTTGCCAACTGATCTGCTTTCTCATTTCCTGGTATTCCACAGTGAGATGGGATCCACTGCAGGGCAACCCTGTGGTGCTTGCAGAGTTCAGTCAATAAGGTCTGCAGATGTGGTAATTTTCTGGATTGTAGTGCCTGGAGTACTGATCTTGCATCTGTCAAAAACACTACAGGCTGCGGGCTAAGATTAATGTTCAGCAGTTTTTCTATTGCTAACTTTATTGCTTGTATTTCTGCATCATAATTGTGACAATATTTCCCTGTTGCTATTTTATTCATATCCCTAGTGTTATTTGGGTATTCTATATATGCACCTGCTCCCCCATTTTTTACTGCATTCTGTGCTGATCCATCTGTATACACACGAATCCATAGGTCTTGTGGGTATTCTTCATCCAGGAAACTGAGAGTTATTGTTTTTCGCTGTAGACTATTCTGTTCCTCTTTATCAACTATTCCTTTCACTTCTGTCCGTATTTGAACTGATAATCCAGATTCCTCTGTCCAGGGTGTCTGTTCTGGTATGGGCAGTAGGGGGTTAACAGCTCTTGGCATGTCTGGTGTTTGTCTACTAATACGCTTGGCTTGGTGGATAAAACTGCTTCTCTTAAGTCGTCCCAATGCAAGATTTTGGAATCGGTCCTTCATTGGATGTCTCGGCATGCAAGCAAATTTTTCTGCCTGTATCAGCACCTTTGTGTCCCTCCGTTCTCTCAGTGCTGGTATCCTCCACAATTTCTCCATCTCTAATATTGGTGTTGATTTCATTGCTCCTGTGATGACCCTAAGTGCCTGGTTTTGTACTTTATCCAGTTCTTGAAGTGTGGTGTTTGATGCTGAACACCATGCAGATGATCCATATTCTAAATGTGGGCGTATACTCTGTTGGTAAACTTTACTGAGTATTTTCCCACTCGCTCCCCACGTAGTTCCACACAGCTTTCTTAGAATAGCCAATTTTCTCCTTGCTTTTGGGTTGCCTTATTTATCTGCTGTTTCCAAGATAGTTTGTTATCAATGTAACTCCGAGATACGTAGCCTGTATGTCTTCTTTCACAGGCTCATTGTTTATATAGATGGCTCCTGCTTTTTGTTTTGGGGAAAGAGTGAAAAGTGTAGTACTGCATTTGTCTGTATTGATGCTGATACACCATCTATTTGTCCATGAATTCAGTGCATTCATAGCTCTTTGTAACAATTTGGAGGCCACTGTTGCATACTCCTCTGTGCACCACATTACCAAGTCATCTGCATACATTGCCACTTTGATACCATGTGGTAGTTCAGTAACTAGGTCATTGATGTAGATCAGAAAAAGTGTTGGAGATAGTACCCCTCCCTGTGGAACGCCCTGGCGCAGTAAGACCTTCTTACTCTTAAGACCATCCAGTTGCACTCTGGCTCTCCTGTTATGCAGGTATGCTTTGACCCATTTGTACATCCTGCCATTTACTCCATAATTTCTCAGTTTCTTCAAAAGCCCTTCCTTCCATACCTTATCAAATGCTTTCTTTAGGTCTATCCATGCTGCTAGTACCAGTTTCTTTTCTTGAAACGCATCCTCAATTTCCTGGGAAAGATAGGTTGCCTGATCTTCGGTAGAGTAACACTGTCTAAAGCCTGCTTGTTGTGGGACAAGGAGATTTTCACTTTCCAGGTACCACTGCAGTCTGAGATTGATTATACGTTCCATTGTTTTACACAAACAGCTTGTAAGGCTGATTGGTCTATAGCTGGATGTCATTGAACCATCTTTTCCTGGCTTTAGTAATGGTATCATAATTGCTTCTCTCCATGCCTGTGGCACTTTACCTGTGATCCAGCAAATGTTGTAGATCTGCAGTAGTTTTGCTTTAGCTGCAGTTCCCAAGTTCTTAATCATTTCATTAGACACTCCATCACTACCTGGTGACTTTTTCATTTTTAATTTGGATATTGCCAGCTCTAGCTCTCTTTGTGTAATGGGTATTTCCATGACTTCATGTGCAGTCTCTTCTTGTCTTGCATTTTGTTGTTTTAGACGGGTCTCTTGACGTTTCTCTAGGCTAATTTCAATATTGTTGTCATTTGCAAAGGAGTCTGCAAAGTGATTTGCTGCATGTTTACCTGTTAGAATGTTTCCATCCTTCTTCAGTGTAATTTTTGTGTTCCCTTCTGTACCCTCATCATTCAGCTGTTTTACAAGCTTCCACACTTTTCTTGTGTCTCGTTCTAGATTCATGTACTCTGTTTTCTCTTTCCAACTTCTCCGTCTGGCTTGTAGTTTAGCCCATTGAAATTTGGCTTTAGCATGCTGATAGTTATTGTGGTGTTCCTGGCAGGGTTATTTTCTGCTTGTTTTCGAGATGTTTCCATGTCATTGTGCAGTTGCTCTAGTTCACTATTCCAGTATGGTTTGTAGTGTTTCCGTGCCCCTCTGGGTATTGTTTCACTGGCAGCTTGTATTATTAGTCTACTGAATTCATCAACTATTTTGTTGATGTCTCTGTCTGTATTTAGATCTTTAGTCAGTACACTGGTGTAATGTTGATACATTTTCCAGTCTGCCTTTTTGTAATTCCATCTGGAGAGAGTGCTGCTCTCCCTGACGGCCTCATTTGCACCACTAAAAAGACAGGTCGGTGGTCGCTGCCTCCAAGTTGTTTCCCAACAATACGTGTGATATTCCAATCCAGGTCTGGTGAATGGAAAGCAAGGTCTGGTGTAGATGTGGTATGCCATGATCTGGAATAGAATGTTGGTGGATCTGTTGCCTGGTTTAATAGTATAAGCCCATTGTCATCCTGCCAATTTTCAAGTTCTTCACCTCTCTTGTCCATATCTTCATAGCCCCAGCTCTGTGAATGGCTGTTAAAGTCTCCACATACAATTATTCTTTCTTTTAATGTAATTGTGTCTAGTGCTAGTGGGCGGTCACTCGGACAGTAGTAGTTTAGTAGATGGAAGTCTGTATTTCCTGTCCTGAGGTGCAGTATTTGATATTCCGCCCCATCCATATACACTTCAATCTGACATGCATTAATGTTGTTCCTTACAAGAGTCAGTATTCCGCCCTTTTGTCTGTTTTTCCTGTCAGATCGGTAGCACTGGTATCCCCTAATCTTCAAGGCTATGTCGTTGTTTAGATGGGTTTCCTGCAAACAGCATATGCTTACTTGTTCTTCATGCAGGATATTTTCTAATTCTATCTTTTTACTGTACCCATCTCTTTTGCTGTTGATGCCTTCAGCATTCCAGTGCATTATTTTAAGTGGTCTTATTTTGGGTTGGCCAGTAACTCTATTCTCTCGCCCCCTGACTCCACAGAGCGATTGAGAAGGACATCCAGTAATATAGGTTGGGCCCTTTCGAGGCTGAGGGCCCGGCGCTGCACCTGCCTGAGTGTCCATCACAGGGCGAGTGCCATATCGATTTGCAGTTATAGGCATGCTTCCCATTGGCGTGAGTGCGTGGCATCCTGATTTTTGTAGTGCGCCTTTTGGCTGGTTGCCTCCGACTTCAGCACTTAAAATTGCTAGAGCAGACTGTGGTCTTGCACGGGTGTAGGAAGGCCTGGCCAGTCTTGGTTTTCAGTCCCTGGTGACTGTTAAGCCCCATCCCCACGACAAGGAGCTGGCCTTGATGGGGGTATAAACAGTTCCATTAATGAAAACTATTTAAACAATATACAACAAAGAATACATTTAAAAAAATTAATTATCCGTTGCGAGCGATAACGAGCATGACATATCAAGCAAAGTTATTGTTTATGGGTACGCATGTGACTAAAGAGTCCGATGTAAGCACGGGATCCTCTTCACTGTAAAGAGCTACATTGTTCGTTTTATGTCTTTCCATGTGACTTTCATTATTTTACGTAAACAAGACATATGAAAGTGATTTAGTTTCTTTGCATGCCTGCAGTACACATATCAAGAATCTTTACATTTTCAAAACGTTATCAACTTTAGCTAAAGATTGATCATGCGGACATATAAAAACGTCCATTATTATTTCATTTATTCTGAATCAGAGGAGTCTAACATATTGATTACTAATCTGGGCTGAACGAACGATAGTCCATCTTTTTTCCAATAGTCATTTTCTTCTTTTAAGACATGATCTTCACATTTGCACCAAAAATCTTTGTCAATCTGTGATAGAGCAGCATATGTCAGTCCTTTTATATCGCATACTTTAAAACTTGTATTCTCAGCTGCCACCTGCCCTTTAATTTTTGCCCAAACGAGTTCAATGGGGTTTAATTGTGGATGATAAGGGGGCAGTCTCAAGCACGTATGACCATGCTGTTGAATGATTTTGTCTATTTGGAATACTTTGGTCTTTTGCGATTTCTTAACAAGTGACAGTAATTCAGGTTTCAAAAATCCCTCGTTAAATGGAATTCCTTCCTTTCTTAGCCAAATCTTTATAACATCTTTTGTACTGGCAGATGTAGGAATTTTGTCTTCTTCTGCCACAGCGTTGTGGTACGACGCGTTGTCCATTACCAGACAGGATGGTCTGTCTAGAATTGGAAGAAGAGTATTTTCAATCCACTCTCTAAATATATGGCCATTCATCTCGGTGTGATAGTCCCTGTTGTCAGTATAATTAGAGGTGAATATAAGTTCTGCATTTTTCACCAACCCTTCTTTTCGGCTGCCTGCATGTGCCATTATAATACGCTGTCCTTTTCCAGTGGGTACACATCTTTTAATACTTCCATCTGATAACTGCCATTCCTTTGCACTTGTGTGGTGAGAATTTATCCAAGATTCATCTAGAAATACAATATCATAACCTTGGTTACGCATTTCCCGTACTTCACGTAAATATTTACTCCTCATAGAAACTAAGTGCGGCTTCTCGCAGATGACATTTCTACCACTATCGTACTTTCTAAACGTAAAACCGATGCTTCTAACAGTTCTCCATAATGTTGTTTTCGACACAACAATGTCATTTTCTGCTCTCAGTCGAATTTTCAGTTTTCTTAAAGTCACAGTTTCTTTGGAATCGAACATTTTACAAATTGCTCTTCTAATCACTTCCTTGTCAAAACTATCTACTACTTTCTTTCTTCCTAGCGTCCTAGTCTTGATTGAACTGGACACTCCGTTAGCTTTAAGCACTTGTTTGAAAAAGCGTTTGCTTATACCCAATGCGTGAATAGTTCTCTTTTCTGGCTTGAGATGCTTCGATACAGTTTTCCACGCTTAGCTTCTATGCAAAAATATTTATACACCTTTATTGCCACTGATTGCAATGTAAGGAACTTTACTTTTATACCCATTGACTAACAGATCACAAATTTAACGAAATTACCCAATAATTAGGATACGCCGTTGCACATAAATCACAACAAAACGACAGGAAATGGGATGCACCGGATATAAAATTATAACTATGACGCGTTTTATGTGTTTTTTAGTGCTTAAAACAGGGAAATTGGCGCGCATTACGTTCAAGATGACAAGTCCGTGGGTGCTCACTCATATGAAGCGGTAATTCCTCCAAATATATGGTTTGACCAAAATGCCTTAAATTTGTATACTTCAAATAAAGAATATTTAAAACTATACGTTTGTTGGTGAGGAAATGAATGTACTTCTTGGGACCAAAAAATCACAAGACCATATGCAAAATTTCAGCATTATCAATCAATTGGTTGCAGAGATATGGAATTTTAAACACCTTCAAAATATTTTGAAACGACCTATAGTAATATTTGCAGTGTGTACATTTTTATAACACTTGAGGTGTTTAAACTTGGCAACAATAAGGTGAATATGTGAAATGCGTACGCTCGGTATTTCATGAACTGTGTACACTTGATAGTATTAAGTAGGAAGGACGTGCAGTGCGTAAATTTCAAAACACGGTGTTTCGTTCTTATCACACGGTCAACGGTGTTAATCGTGGCATCAATAAGGTAGGGAATGTGAGAGGTGCACAATTAGTAAAACTTGAAGTGTGTCTGAGAGACAAAGTTGCACAATTTGGAAACGAGGAGTGTACACTTGGTTCTTCTACTTGTTCAGTGATCAGCTATTGCTAGGCATTTAGACATTTAGACATTTAGACATTTAGACATTTAGGCCAGCTTGGATCACAACAAGACGGCGTGTTGGAGATCATCACCGTTTCTCCATAGCTTGTCATGCAGGGATGTTTCTGTGGGCCATATTTGTGTTCTTATGGTATTTATAGTGCTGCAGTCCAGTTGTGTATGCTCTGGAGTTTGTTTGGCTGCTCCGCTGTCACATGTTACAAAGTCACTGAGTCCTATCTTGGTGTAGATGTGATCCGAGGCTACAATGACCTGTTCTTGAGTCGAATATCTTGGTCTGCTCATGTCTGTTAAGTTTGTTAGATGCTGTCATGTTCTGGCTCATATGTTATAAGCGACTTCCTCCATTCTGTTTTCCTAGCTTGTTTCAAGATTGTTTTTTTTTTCTTTTCAGGCTCGGGGCTTGGTTGGACTGTTGAAGGCTTCCACCTGCTTTTGTGAGCTCATCTGCTTTCTCATGTCCAGGGATGCCACAATGTGCTGGTATCCTCTGCAGGACTAGCTCTGTCTTTTCTGAAAGCGGAAATATGTTGTTCTTTATTCATTGGATGAGTCTGTCCTCTTTTAGGCTTGCCATTGCTTGTATGACAGACTTTGCATAGGTGAGAATGATTTTTTTTTTTTTTTGGAATTGGGACCTCTTGTGTGCTGAGTGTTTGTACATCTGAGTAGAGTGTCATTACCTCTGCTCTAAAAAGTGTACGCTTGGTACTACGTGAAGTATACATGTCTGACAAAGTTACAACATTTGAAAGTGAGAAGGATCTTTACATTTCCCCGCTGCTATTACCTTTGCCACTGTTACTAGTCAGGTACCAATATTTGTATCGCTGTCGGCTTCTGAGAGTTCCACTACAACGAACCAATGTAATTTTAGACTTGAAGCTAGAGCGCTAACCACTGACACTGCTATTGGGATTGCCGTGATCGTGAGCAGGTCAAACATTTTGTTAAACCAAAAGATAACATTATTTATTCAACTTTGACCTTCTATTTCTACTGCCTGATCCATCTCCACTCAAACAGCTGTCGTCAAGAATCGAAACTGCTTATCAGACTAAAGAAGGATTAAACTTTGGCTTGCTCGTCGAATGCAGAATGTCATTGATTTTCTATTTAGCCCGTTTCCTTATTTCAGTTGTACACTCTATGCTGTTATTATACATACTGTATGTGGACTCCCCAATATATAATTTTCTTATCAATTTATGCTCTTTTTGAACATTGTCTTTAGCTATTACTTCAAGTTAACGAAGAGGTGCATCTTTCGTCTCACTTCCTGAACTCCACTTTCAACGCAGATACCCATTCTTCAGCGTTCAGAATTGGCAATGCGATTCTGATTTTTTGTCCAGTTTCATGATGGGGGAAAAAAGATACAATGATCTAGTTTTGGTTTCTCCGGTAGTCTCGGCAAATGTTGTTTTCATGTCGACCTAGAGTTTCCTTAGTCTTGACTTCGGTTCTGCTTTGAACGCCCTTCCTACACTTAATGGAGAATGGTCTAACGAAGTGTAGAATTAAAAAGAGCATTCATTTCGGGTGGGCAAATCATTTACTTGTCTGTGCATGTTCGTTCAAGTCGCTTCTATGACGATTCTTTTATCTATATCTCATTTCATGTTATTGTTTTTGTCCCTACTGGGTATTCCAACCGAATGTTTCTTAATTCCATATTTGTTCCTTGCAATTTAGCTGTACTTTGTAACACTTCATCCATGCTCCCAGCACACACAAAACATGCACACATACACACATATACGCACACAGGCATGGATTTACCTACAAGCTAAAAAACGCTACAGCTTAGGCCAAGCAACCCAGTGCGGCCTCAAAACATTTTCAGTTTGTCTTAGGACTACACCTTTTACCTAACAGTATATGATTTCAAGTCTTTTTATGCCTACTCAAAATTTTTTTAATAGGAAGGGGGGGGCGCTCAAAGTTTCCTTTATCTTGTGTCATCATCATCATGTGCCATACCGGTTTGCGTAGGTGATCATGTCCTTCCACAATCTTCTATCTACAGTGCATCGTATCAGTTCTGTTGACTGTTTTCCATGCCATGACACTAAGCTATCTAGTATTTTATCTTTTTCGTCCGCGATCTCTCTTTCCTTGTATTTTGTCGTTTGTAACCAAGTATTCCAACTTTCATCTTCGTATGATGTGCCCGAAAAATGTTGATTGTATCTTTCTGGTGTTTATTATGAGTTTTTTCTTGTGTCCTCATCGAGTCTAAATCCAGCACAGCGCATACATAAGCACATACACAATGCCCCAAGTAAACAAATAACAGAAACAAAAATGAATCAAAGTAAAAACATTAACAATCAAGAAGAAAGTCATTGGACTAGAGTCTTTATTCTCAGGTATATCCCTCACAGACAAGAGGTAGACTTCGATCCCAACCGACGGCTTCCGGGTTCACCCAGCCTGAAATGGGTACCGGATTCTTTTATGGGAAAGCAAAGCGGCACGGCATAATACCGACCACATTACCCCACAAATCATGGGCTGAAGGTCTGTAAAATGTATGGTCACTAACACCATATTCCCTATACGCCACCTGGCGAGACGATGCTCTTTACTTTTTACTTTACAAAAATCGCATTTGTCTTATTTAAATTGTGTTTATTAGTTCTCTTTTAATTTTTAGTTGTTTTAAGACTTCATCGTTTGTTTTCTTTTCTTTCTTTTCTATATCCCACACACCAACCGACAGATCAAGGAATTGGCCAGAATAATTGCCGTACATGAAGTTGTTTTTTGTTGTTTTTGTTTTTCATATCGAACATGCTATGCGATTTAGATGAATTTCGAGTTCACTTGTTATTTTTTCAGCTGTGAAGGTAGAGACGGTCTGCGATCTTTGGTTGTCATCTGCTGCTGTTGCGGTATAAGAATATGTTACTGTTCCGTCAATTTCTATATTGAGCCGCCATAGCTCAGTGGTTAGTGAACTGGACAACTAAGGACAAGAGGACGGGTTCGATCTTGATTGATGGCTTCTAGGTTCACCAAGCCTTAAATGGGCACTGAATTTTTTTTTCTGTGAAAGTAATGTAGACGGGCGTAATACTGCCCACATTACCCCAAAAATTATGTGCTGAAAGTCTGTAAAAAATTATGGTCACTAACACCATATTTCCTATACGCTACTTGGCATGACGGGACACTTTACTTTTTTTTTTTTTTTTAAACTATGTCTATATTTCTTTTCCCGATGATATCCTTGGGGCCTGCCGTTTTTGTAGTTTTGTTGATAACTGCCAGGATTGGATTTAGTTGTCTATGTCCCTTCACATGCCAAACCAAAAATATAGCTTAGGGCCAGTCTAGTTACTACGGAGAGAGCTCATTTCCAATATTAGGAAGAAACAAGCATCATTTTTGGCCATGGAATGAGAACAGAACAACTGGAATATATTGTAACAACTGGGAAAATTGAGGGACGAAGAGACTGAGGGAAGCAAAGAGAAAAGATACCAGATAGCTTAAGAGAATGGCTTGGCAGAAGGTCAACAACAGAAATGATAAATAACTGTTGAGATCGAAAGTTATGGAGAGACATGATCATCTCCGCCAGCAGGCGTGGTACTTGATGATATGATTAGGGTGCTAAGAGTGCTGCGGCCCTGAAGTGTATGTTCTGTGTATGAGAGTGCTGCGGCCCTGAAGTTTATGTTCTGTGTATGAGAGTGCTGCGGCCCTGAAGTGTATGTTCTGTGTATGAGAGTGCTGCGGCCCTGAAGTGTATGTTCTGTGTATGAGAGTGCTGCGGCCCTGAAGCTTATGTTCTGTGTATGAGAGTGCTGCGGCCCTGAAGTGTATGTTCTGTGTATGAGAGTGCTGCAGCCCTGAAGTGTATGTTCTGTGTATGAGAGTGCTGCGGCCCTGAAGTGTATGTTCTGTGTATGAGAGTGCTGCGGCCCTGAAGCTTATGTTCTGTGTATGAGAGTGCTGCGGCCCTGAAGTTTATGTTCTGTGTATGAGAGTGCTGCGGCCCTGAAGTTTATGTTCTGTGTATGATAGTGCTGCGTCCCTGAAGAGTACGCCAGCAGGCCCAGTACCTGATGATGATAATGATGATGATGATGATGATGATGATGATGATGATGTTGATGATGATGATGATGATGATGATGATGATGATGATGAGAGTTACTACGGAGCCTGAGTCACAAACGAGACAGCGCGTATGATGTTATCACTAGTTCCCCAGAGCTTGTCATGTAAGGTTATTTCTGTGGGCCATAATGGGTGTTCTTATTGTGGAGTGTTGCAGTCCTGTAGTGTATGCTCAGTTTGTTTCGCTGTACCTCGTTCACATGTTACAAAGTCACTGAGTCATATCTTGTGAGTAGTGATAGTGGCTGTGAACCCACACAAAAAGTGGAATAACATGCACCGAAAGACAATAGATTTGGCACCGACTTTGCACGAAATATGCACCAAAACCGTGCAAAAAAAAAAAAAAAAAAATTTCGAATTCGTTTTTTTTTCGAACTTCATTATTTTTTGGGGGAAATTTTTTTGGGGTTCGTCAGTTTGTCGAAACGGTCTACTGTGTCTGAGAGATTAACGCAGGTAAATTCAAAGGAGACTCGGTGCTAATCGTCCGGTGATCCCCTCTCGCGGGTGTGGCGTGACGGCTCTCGCTGTGTGTTAGAGGAAAATATTTTGTGAAAGAGTATTTTAAAAGAGTATATTTGTGAAAGTAAAAATTCAGAATTATTTAAAAAATATGTATTTGTGAAAGTAAAAAACTCAGAATTATTAAAAATAAAAAAAAATAAATAAAAACAATAAAAAGTCTCCCTTCAGGATTCGAACACGGGTCTACTACGTGACAGGAGGCGACATGTAAAAAAAAAATGCTGACAAGCAATGACGTTGAAGGTTAGTTTGTCGAAACGGTCTACTGTGTCTGAGAGATTAACGCAGGTAAATTCAAAAGAGACTCGGCTTATTATCTCGGTGGTCGTGATATGCTCTCGCTGTGTGTTAGAGGAAAATATTTGTGAAAGAGTATTTTAAAAGAGTATATTTGTGAAAGTAAAAAACTCAGAATTATTAAAAATAATAAAATATAAGGATGAAAAATCAATATTTTTAAAAACTTAAAATGAAGGGAAATTTAAAATATAGGCGATCGCGTAAATGATTGGGTCGCGGATCTCGCACTACATTTTTTTTAGTGCCACCCTCAACACCAGCATCAACCCTTCATGTCCTATCATCATCATACCACACAAAGTTTCAAACCGATTATTATTCGCCGGCGGTGGGCATCTGAGGTGGAGGGGGCGGGTAATAGGCAACAGGATGCGACATGTAAAAAAATGCTGACAAGCAATGACGTTGAAGGGGTATTGTTACGAAAAGAAAAATACGACTAGCTCGCGGGCGGGAAAGAGTTCGTCGGCACAGGTGTGTTATTGTAGTATCGCTAACATCATGTGCCAGGATAGCGGTTCTTGAGGAAAGATTATTGGTCGTATGTGTTATCGCTACCAACATCATCATGTGTCGTGTAGTAAGGTGTGCTAATATTAAATAGTGACGCTCGCTCTTTCTCATTCAATGTAAAGCAAAACAAAATTCTATATTTCACAATTTTATTAACACATCATATATATATATATTACTGTCCGGTTGCTGATAATTTTAACCGTCTGGGTTTCCTACACAACCGCCCTCCATTTGAGAAAACCTTGATCAAAGCTGGAATAGGTAATCGGTGACTCTGCTGAAACATTCCGGGTTCGTGGGCAGGGTCGGTGTTTATGACAAAGGCCGCGGTCGCCGTTGGGTCGATGCTTGGCGGTAAGTGGTTTCGTGGAATGACACTAACAAGGGAACAACGTCGAACGAAAATATCCGACATCAAAAGGTTGTAAATCTCCCTCGTGTTCATATTCTTCTTCTTTTTTCTCTCTCAAACGGCGAAGTCTGTTAGAATCTGCCTTGTCTTGGACACCTCGAGCACCGAGTCCAACTCGGCGTAGACGATAACTTGTAGGGGAGTAGTGGTGGGAGCCGCAAACTTGAGTTCTATGGACAAGGGTCCGCTTGTGGCTAGCTCAAAATGGGAGCAGTCCAGTAGGCTGGACGAGAGGTCAAAACCAAATAACCGGATCTGTCGTCTGATTAACAAGAGTGAGGTCCCCTTGGTTAACAAAAAGGGGCGTGTAGTTGAGGTTAGCATAAGCGTTTTTGAGACTGCCTTAACGCCATCTTTAGACAATGGAACTACCCCCTCTGCCTTCATGTCCTATCATCAGCATGTGCCACCCTCAACATCATCAACCCTTCATGGCCTATCATCATCATCATGTGCCACCCTCAACACCATCATCAACCCTTCATGTCCTATCATCATCATGTGCCACCCTCAACAACATCATCAACCATTCATGGCCTATCATCATCATCATGTGCCACCCTTAACACCATCATCATCCCATCATGTCCTATCATCATCATGTGCCACCCTCAACACCATCATCATCCCTTCATGGCCTATCATCATCATGTGCCACCCTCAACACCATCATCAGCCCTTCAGGTCCTATCATCAAACCACACAAAGTATCAACCAGCGAAATTCTCTCTCTCTCTCTCTCTCTCTCTCTCTGTCTCTCTCACATTCATGGTAAACCAAAACAAAATAAATCACTAAGATTTTACCACCATAACACACAAATTTAGGGTCATATTCAAAAAAGTCGACCTTAAAACCATACAAATCTACTCCCATACTCATAAAAGTTAGACACATCAAACAGATAATTACTTCCAAATTCCAAAAAAGTTAGACCAAATCACGCCTCGATCGTTCTCTAACATTGCCTCGATCGTTCTATAACATTGCCTCCAGCGTTCTGTAACATTGCCTCCAGCGTTCTGTAACATTGCCTCGATCGTTCTTTAACATTACCTCGAGCGTTCTCTAACATTGCCTCGATCGTTCTTTAACATTGCCTCCAGCGTTCTCTAACATTCCCTTGCTCGTTCTCTAACATTTTCATTAGTTGGAGTCTTTGTGTTGCCTTCTTAGTGAGATTCTCTACGTGTTTCTTCAGGCTCAATTGTCAGTCTAGTTGTATTCCTAAAAAATCTACTTCCATACTGATACTAGTTAGACACATCGATCAGATAGTTACATCCAAATCGCAAACATTTTACCCCAGAACACAAAAATTTAGGGTCATACTAAAAAAGTCGACCTAAAAATCCCAAAAGCTACTCACATAGTCATACTAGTTAGACACAACGAGCAGGAAGTTATATTCAAGGTCCAAAATATTGGACCAAATCACTAAGAGTATGACCCTAAATTTTTGTGTTCTGGGGTAAAATGTTTGCGATTTGGATGTAACTATCTGATCGATGTGTCTAACTAGTATCAGTATGGAAGTAGATTTTTTAGGAATACAACTAGACTGACAATTGAGCCTGAAGAAACACGTAGAGAATCTCACTAAGAAGGCAACACAAAGACTTCAACTAATTAAAATGTTAGAGAACGAGCAAGGGAATGTTAGAGAACGCTGGAGGCAATGTTAAAGAACGATCGAGGCAATGTTAGAGAACGCTCGAGGTAATGTTAAAGAACGATCGAGGCAATGTTACAGAACGCTGGAGGCAATGTTACAGAACGCTGGAGGCAATGTTATAGAACGATCGAGACAATGTTAGAGAACGCTGGAGGCAATGTTAAAGAACGATCGAGGCAATGTTAGAGAACGATCGAGGGGTGATTTGGTCTAACTTTTTGGAGTTTGGAAGTAATTATCTGTTTGATGTGTCTAACTTTTATGAGTATGGGAGTAGATTTGTATGGTTTTAAGGTCGACTTTTTTAGTATGACCCTAAATTTTTGTGTTCTGGGGTAAAATGTTTGCGATTTGGATGTAACTATCTGATCGATGTGTCTAACTAGTATCAGTATGGAAGTAGATTTTTTAGGAATACAACTAGACTGACAATTGAGCCTGAAGAAACACGTAGTGAATCTCACTAAGAAGGCAACACAAAGACTCCAACTAATGAAAATGTTAGAGAACGAGCAAGGGAATGTTAGAGAACGCTGGAGGCAATGTTAAAGAACGATCGAGGCAATGTTAGAGAACGCTCGAGGTAATGTTAAAGAACGATCGAGGCAATGTTACAGAACGCTGGAGGCAATGTTACAGAACGCTGGAGGAAATGTTAAAGAACGATCGAGGCAATGTTAGAGAACGATCGAGGCGTGATTTGGTCTAACTTTTTTGGAGTTTGGAAGTAATTATCTGTTTGATGTGTCTAACTTTTATGAGTATGGGAGTAGATTTGTATGGTTTTAAGGTCGACTTTTTTGAATATGACCCTAAATTTGTGTGTTATGGTGGTAAAATCTTAGTGATTTATTTTGTTTTGGTTTACCATGAATGTGAGAGAGACAGAGAGAGAGAGAGAGAGAGAGAGAGAGAATTTCGCTGGTTGATACTTTGTGTGGTTTGATGATAGGACCTGAAGGGCTGATGATGGTGTTGAGGGTGGCACATGATGATGATAGGCCATGAAGGGATGATGATGGTGTTGAGGGTGGCACATGATGATGATAGGACATGATGGGATGATGATGGTGTTAAGGGTGGCACATGATGATGATGATAGGCCATGAATGGTTGATGATGTTGTTGAGGGTGGCACATGATGATGATAGGACATGAAGGGTTGATGATGGTGTTGAGGGTGGCACATGATGATGATGATAGGCCATGAAGGGTTGATGATGTTGAGGGTGGCACATGCTGATGATAGGACATGAAGGCAGAGGGGGTAGTTCCATTGTCTAAAGATGGCGTTAAGGCAGTCTCAAAAACGCTTATGCTAACCTCAACTACACGCCCCTTTTTGTTAACCAAGGGGACCTCACTCTTGTTAATCAGACGACAGATCCGGTTATTTGGTTTTGACCTCTCGTCCAGCCTACTGGACTGCTCCCATTTTGAGCTAGCCACAAGCGGACCCTTGTCCATAGAACTCAAGTTTGCGGCTCCCACCACTACTCCCCTACAAGTTATCGTCTACGCCGAGTTGGACTCGGTGCTCGAGGTGTCCAAGACAAGGCAGATTCTAACAGACTTCGCCGTTTGAGAGAGAAAAAAGAAGAAGAATATGAACACGAGGGAGATTTACAACCTTTTGATGTCGGATATTTTCGTTCGACGTTGTTCCCTTGTTAGTGTCATTCCACGAAACCACTTACCGCCAAGCATCGACCCAACGGCGACCGCGGCCTTTGTCATAAACACCGACCCTGCCCACGAACCCGGAATGTTTCAGCAGAGTCACCGATTACCTATTCCAGCTTTGATCAAGGTTTTCTCAAATGGAGGGCGGTTGTGTAGGAAACCCAGACGGTTAAAATTATCAGCAACCGGACAGTAATATATATATATATGATGTGTTAATAAAATTGTGAAATATAGAATTTTGTTTTGCTTTACATTGAATGAGAAAGAGCGAGCGTCACTATTTAATATTAGCACACCTTACTACACGACACATGATGATGTTGGTAGCGATAACACATACGACCAATAATCTTTCCTCAAGAACCGCTATCCTGGCACATGATGTTAGCGATACTACAATAACACACCTGTGCCGACGAACTCGTTCCCGCCCGCGAGCTAGTCGTATTTTTCTTTTCGTAACAATACCCCTTCAACGTCATTGCTTGTCAGCATTTTTTTACATGTCGCATCCTGTTGCCTATTACCCGCCCCCTCCACCTCAGATGCCCACCGCCGGCGAATAATAATCGGTTTGAAACTTTGTGTGGTATGATGATGATAGGACATGAAGGGTTGATGCTGGTGTTGAGGGTGGCACTAAAAAAAATGTAGTGCGAGATCCGCGACCCAATCATTTACGCGATCGCCTATATTTTAAATTTCCCTTCATTTTAAGTTTTTAAAAATATTGATTTTTCATCCTTATATTTTATTATTTTTAATAATTCTGAGTTTTTTACTTTCACAAATATACTCTTTTAAAATACTCTTTCACAAATATTTTCCTCTAACACACAGCGAGAGCATATCACGACCACCGAGATAATAAGCCGAGTCTCTTTTGAATTTACCTGCGTTAATCTCTCAGACACAGTAGACCGTTTCGACAAACTAACCTTCAACGTCATTGCTTGTCAGCATTTTTTTTTTACATGTCGCCTCCTGTCACGTAGTAGACCCGTGTTCGAATCCTGAAGGGAGACTTTTTATTGTTTTTATTTATTTTTTTTTATTTTTAATAATTCTGAGTTTTTTACTTTCACAAATACATATTTTTTAAATAATTCTGAATTTTTACGTTCACAAATATACTCTTTTAAAATACTCTTTCACAAAATATTTTCCTCTAACACACAGCGAGAGCCGTCACGCCACACCCGCGAGAGGGGATCACCGGACGATTAGCACCGAGTCTCCTTTGAATTTACCTGCGTTAATCTCTCAGACACAGTAGACCGTTTCGACAAACTGACGAACCCCAAAAAAATTTCCCCCAAAAAATAATGAAGTTCGAAAAAAAAACGAATTCGAAATTTTTTTTTTTTTTTTTTTGCACGGTTTTGGTGCATATTTCGTGCAAAGTCGGTGCCAAATCTATTGTCTTTCGGTGCATGTTATTCCACTTTTTGAATGGGTTCACAGCCACTGTCACTACTCTTGTGTTGGTGTTCTCTAATGTCACAATACTCTGTACTCAGTCTGATTATCTTGGTCTGCTTATGTCTGCTAAGTTTGTGCCCAAAATCTTTTGATAATGCTAACTTCACTCTGCCCTATGTCATGATGGTGGCGAGATAGGAACATCATGACACAAGATGAGCTGCTCGCATGGTCAGTATTTGTATGTGCCTATGTTCTCTTATTTTTCCCCGTAAACATAAACCGTGGCTGACACACTCAATCTTCGGTGGGCTGAATCGAGCTGTCTGTACGGTATTTTTACTGTGTATACAATATAAGTTTTGTGTGTATGATATATGTGCTGTGTATACTATATATGTGCTGTGTGCACAATATTTGTGTTGTGTTTACATTATACGTGTTGTGTGTACAATAAATGTGTTGCGTGTATAATATTTGTGTTGTGTGTAAATATATGTTGCGTGTACAATATTTGTGTTGAGTATAAATATATGTGTTGTATGCACAATATGTGTGCTATCTGTACAATATTTGTGCTGCTTGTACAATATTTATGTTGCGTGTACAATATTTGTGTTGAGTATAAATATTTGTGTTGTGTGTACAATATTTGTGTTGTGTGTACAATATTTGTGCTGCTTGTACAATAGTTATGCTGTGTGTACAATATTTGTGTCATGTACAATATTTGTAGTGTATGTACAATATTTGTGTTCTGTGTACAATATTTATGTTGTGTGTACAATATTATTACTACAACGGTGGTATAATATCGCACAAGCGAGCTCTGTTTAATTAAGCGAGAACCAAGAAATAAATAGGACAGGAACGTGGTACCGTTAGCACTGGCATTTTAATTAACGTAAAGAATTCACCTCAGAATGCCTTGCAGATATCTCCTACTCTGACCGTCTTTCGGATAGTCAAATTTGTAGAACCAAAGGCACCTGGCAATTACGTTTCCTTGTGCCAAGTAGTATTTTTTTTCTCGTCGCCACTTTCTTGTTTGATTGCGGCATTTTATTGCGGAGCAAGTAGTTTGCTCACTATGTGCTACCCAACCTCTCTCTCTCTCTCTCTCTCTCTCTCTCTCTCTCTCTCTCTCTCTCTTCAACCACACACTTACACGCACACTTTACTCATATTCGAAGAATTCAGAAGGAGAGACAGATTCCACACAATCTCAAGATAGAAAATTTGTTGCAGAGAAAGACTGGGTGGTCTAGAGGTAAGGCGTCGGACTTTGGACGGAAAGGTACCCAGTTCGAATCCCGCCACGGGAGGTGGGAATTGTTCACACCGAATAATAGGTTTCTTCGTGGTTTTACCTCAATCAGTGGTTTCTTCGTGGTTGTATCCTCAATCGGTGGTTTCTACGTGGTTTTGTCCTCAATCGGTGGTTTCTACGTGGTTTTATCCTCAATCGGTGGTTTCTACGTGGTTTTGTCCTCAATCGGTGGTTTCTACGTGGTTTTATCCTCAATCGGTGGTTTCTACGTGGTTTTATCCTCAATCAGTGGTTTCTTCGTTGGTTTACTCTTAGTCCGTGGTTTCTTAGAAGTCTTACCATCAATCAGTGGTTTCTTCGTGATGTTATCCTTAATCGGTGGTTTCTACGTGGTTTTATCCTCAATCGGTGGTTTCTACGTGGTTTTATTCTCAATCACTGGTTTCTTCGTGGTTTTATCCTCAATAGGTGGTTTCTTCATGGTTTTATCCTCAATAGGTGGTTTCTTCATGGTTTTATCCTCAATAGGTGGTTTCTTCATAGTTCTACCCTCAATCACTAGTTTCTTCGTGGTTTTATTCTCAATCAGTGGTTTCTTCGTGGTTTTATTCTCAATCAGTGGTTTCTTCGGCTTTTTATTCTCAATCAGTGGTTTCTTCGCGGCTTTATCCTCAATCAGTGGTTTCTACGTGGTTTTATCCTCAATCGGTGGTTTCTACATGGTTTTACCCTCAATAGGTGGTTTCTTCATAGTTCTTCCCTCAATCAGTGGTTTTTTCGTGGCTATATCCTCAATCAGTGGTTTCTTCGTGGCTTTATCCTTAATCAGTGGTTTCTTCGTGGTTTTACTCTCAATCAATGGTTTCTTCATGGTTTTATCCTCAATCGGTGGTTTCTTCGTGGTTTTACTCTCAATCAATGGTTTCTTCATGGTTTTATCCTCAATCTTTGGTTTCTTCGTGGTTTTGTCCTCGATCAATGGTTTCTTCATGGCTTTATCCTCAATCAATGGTTTCTTCATGGTTTTATCCTCAATCAGTGGTTTCTTCATGGCTTTATCCTCAATCAATGGTTTCTTCGTGGCTTTATCCTCAATCAGTGGTTTCTTCGTGGTTTTGTCCTCGATCAATGGTTTCTTCGTGGCTTTATCCTCAATCAATGGTTTCTTCATGGTTTTATCCTCAATCAGTGGTTTCTTCGTGGCTTTATCCTCAATCAGTGGTTTCTTCGTGGTTTTGTCCTCGATCAATGGTTTCATCATGGCTTTATCCTCAATCAATGGTTTCTTCGTGGCTTTATTCTCATTCAGTGGTTTCTTCTTGGCTTTATCCTCAATCAGTGGTTTCTTCGTGGCTTTATCCTCAATCAGTGGTTTCTTTGTGGCTTTATCCTCAATCGGTGGTTTCTTCGTGGCTTTATCCTCAATCAGTGGTTTCTTCGTGGCTTTATCCTCAATCAATGGTTTCTTCATGGCTTTATCCTCAATCAATGGTTTCTTCGTGGTTCTGTCCTTGATCAATGGTTTCTTCATGGCTTTATCCTCAATCAATGGTTTCTTCATGGCTTTATCCTCAATCAGTGGTTTCTTCGTGGTTTTGTCCTCGATCAATGGTTTCTTCATGGCTTTATCCTCAATCAATGGTTTCTTCATGGCTTTATCCTCAATCAATGGTTTCTTCGTGGTTTTATCCTCAATCAGTGGTTTCTTCATGGCTTTATCCTCAATCAATGGTTTCTTCGTGGCTTTATCCTCAATCAGTGGTTTCTTCGTGGTTTTGTCCTCGATCAATGGTTTCTTCATGGCTTTATCCTCAATCAATTGTTTCTTCATTGCTTTATCCTCAATCAATGGTTTCTTCATGGTTTTATCTCAATCAGCGGTTTCTTCGTGGCTTTATTCTCATTCAGTGGTTTCTTCTTGGGTTTATCCTCAATCAATGGTTTCTTCATGGCTTTATCCTCAATCAATGGTTTCTTCATGGTTTTATCCTCAATCAATGGTTTCTTCATGGCTTTATCCTCAATCAATGGTTTCTTCATGGTTTTATCCTCAATCAGTGGTTTCTTCATGGCTTTATCCTCAATCAATGGTTTCTTCGTGGCTTTATCCTCAATCAGTGGTTTCTTCGTGGTTTTGTCCTCGATCAATGGTTTCATCATGGCTTTATGCTCAATCAATGGTTTCTTCGTGGCTTTATTCTCATTCAGTGGTTTCTTCTTGGCTTTATCCTCAATCAGTGGTTTCTTCGTGGCTTTATCCTCAATCAGTGGTTTCTTCGTGGCTCTACCCTTGATCCGTCGGTTCTCTCCCACCCACCCCCCACCCCTCCCCACCTCCGCTCAGCCGGCAGGCTCTGAGATATCGATGGCCTATTTTTTAATGACCATATTATTGGTCATGTGGTTAATATTAAGCCAAGTTAGCATACCTGCCCAGAGAATGTCAGTGGTGCCAATTTGTAGAGTTTCCAGAAACTGAGTTGAACCGGAACAAAAATCACCATATTTATGACCTTCAAACGTACCTAACTCCACTCTGCCACAACCTTGACATAATATCCTCAAGGTCGCTTGAAAGTCTAAGCCCCCGAGATGTTAAATTCATTTTTGACGGGATCATTAATCATGGATTTATAAACTCTTCTGAGCATATGGAAGCGAATCATGGACAGTATGTAACAAATGTAAATACGATTAGAGGTCACAGAAATTATATTTCTCAGAAGAATGTTGAAAGTTCCATGGACAGCTAAAAAGACCAACGAGGAAATTCTCTCAAAGAGGCCAACACAAAAAGGGAGCTCCTGAAAAAAAACATCAGAAAGAAACAATGAACAGTTTTCGGACTCATCATGAGAAGAAAAAAGTTGGAATATTTGGTTACAACTGGAAAATACAGGGAAAGGGAGATCGCGGACGACAAAGAAAGAAAATACTAGATAGCTTGGTGTCCTGGCATGGAAAACAGTCAACAACAGATTTGATACGATGCATGGTAGATAGAAGATTGTGGAGGGACATAATCGTCTAGGCCAACCGGTATGGCACATGATCATGATGATGACTGAAGTTATGAGAGGCATTCCAAAAGATCGGTGGAAAGAGACAGTAACTGCATCCGGTGTCATCTTCCACATATTCAATTGAATTAAACGAAATAATTAACTTCAAAGTGAAATACAAATGGTCATAAATGTAGTTCAAAACAATAGGTATGGCAAAAAGTAATTTTAATGCCATGAAAAATATACTAACAACAAAACAAATAACAGTAGGCTGAAACTAAGAATAACAAAATGTGACATCTTCTCAATATCCCTGTATGGTGCAGAAAAACATGGACATTAGACAAGAAAACATGACAGAAAATTAAGCCTTTGAAATGTGGATTTACAGGAGAATAGGTAGAATTGGATGGAAAGAAAAGAAAACAAACGAGGAAGTTTTGAAACAGCTAAAAATAAAAGAGAACTACTAAATACAATTGAGACAAGACAAATGACATTTTTGGGACACGTTAAAAGACACAACAGTCTACTAAAAGTAATATTGGAAGGGAAAATACAAGGTAAAAGAGGCAGAGGCAGACCAAGACTAACATGGACGAGTAACATCAAAAGATGGACAAGTCATCTATGACAATCTGCACCATCAAAGCAAGAAACAGAATTAAATGGCAATCCATGGTAGCCAACCTTCGTTGCGGAGACTGCACTCGATGATGATGAAGATGAATGTAGTTACATATTTAATACCAGTTACGATATTAAAAGTTAAAAAGATTGATCATCATCATGTGCCACCCTGATTAGCGTAGGCGATTATGTCCTTCCACAATCTTCTATCTACAGTGCATCGTATCAGTTCTGTTGTTGACTGTTTTCCATGCCATGACACCAAGCTATCCAGTATTTTCTCTCTTTGTCGTCCACGATCTCTCTTTCTTTTTATTTTGCATGTTGTAACTAAGTATTCCAACTTTCCTCTTCTCATGATGTGCCCGAAAAATGTTGATTGTTTCTTTCTGCTGTTTTTTAGGAGCTCCCTCTCTGTGTTGGCCTCTTTGGGACTTTCTTCATTGGTTGTAGCACACACAAAAAATAAAGTAAAATAAGAGCGAAAAAAAAAAACTAAATATAAAAGGCGAGTTTAATTGTTGGAATAGCTATTGAAACTATTTAGACAATAAATCAGCTATTGGTAATGTTCGTCTGGACTAATATCTCAGTGATGAGTGAGCAGTACTAGGAAGGAATATTATCGAGAAATAAAATATATATAAAGATAGAAAATAATAGAGGAAACAATTGTATGATTAAAGCTTTTTTTTAAAGTGGACGACACAAATTAGAACAATCTTTCGGCTCACTAGACCTTCAGCAGCAACAAACACACACATACACACACGCACATATATTTACAATTTAAAAAAAAATATATAAATAATAAAAAATAATAATTTCGAATTAGAATGAGAAATAATAAATAACAATTTGGATAAACAAATAATAAATAACAATGTGGATAAACAAATAATAAATAACGATTTGAATAAACAAATAATAAATAACGATTTGAATAAACAAATAATAAATAACGATTTGAATAAACAAATAATAAATAACGATTTGAATAAACAAATAATAACAATGAAATAAATTTGTTATCTCTCATTCTAATTCGAAATTATTATTTTTAAATTGTCAATTGGCTGCCAAGCCATTCTCTTAAGCTGTCTGGTATTTTTTCTCTTTGCTTCCCTCTATCTCTTCGTCCCTCAATTTTTCCAGTTGTTACAATATACTCCAGTTGTTCTCTTCTCATTACATGGCCAAAAAATGATGATTGTTCCTTCCTAATATTGAAAATTAGCTCTCTTTTTGCTTTGACCTCTCTCAGAACATCTTCATTACTCTTCTTAGCTGCCCATGGTACTCTCAACATTCTTCTGTAAAACCACATTTCTACAGACTCCAGTGATTTTCTTGTCTTTTGTTCCATTGTCCATGATTCACATCCATATGTTAAGACTGGCTCTATGTAACATTTAAGAACTCATTTTCTTGTTTCTATTATCAAAAATTGATTGCATAGTATTTTCCTCATTTTGTTGGAAAGCTGCTTTTGCCTGAACCATTCTACATCTCACCTCTTTTGTACATCTTCTGTTTGAGGTCAACAAAGTTCCCAAATATTTAAACTCATTGACCTATTTTAATATTGTTCCACGTGTCTTTAGCGATAGGTCGCGGCACAACCGTCCCGATCTAATGGCACATATGGGAGAAGCAACTTCACTGTGAGTTGTCGTGGCCGAGTGGTTAAGGCGATGGACTAGAAATCCATTGGGATTTTCCCGCGCAGGTTCGAATCCTGCCGACAACGTATTTTTTTAATTTTTCATTTCAGCTGTAAGCTCCTCATGTTAATGTTAATTTTTGTGTGTTACGAAATCGTGGTTATTTCCCCCTTTAATTTAATTTAAAATTTAACAATTATATTACAAAAAGTATGTTAAAACCGTGGGAGCCGCGATAGCTCAGTGGTTAGTGAACTGGACTACTACGGACAAGGGGTAGGGTTCGACCCAACCGACGGCTCCGGGTTCACCCAGCCTTAAATGGGTACCGGATTTTTTCTGGGAAAGTAAAGCAGCACGGGCGTAATACCGACCACATTACCCCAAAAAATCATGTGCTGAAGGTCTGTAAAATATAGGGTCACTAACACCATATTTCCCTATACGCCACTTGGCGTGACGGGGGGTACTTTTTTTTTTTATGTTAAAACCCCCACAACGATGTGTCTTAGGTATAAACAACCGCTGTCCAGGCACAATTAATAATGTAAATTAAAACAGAAGGGTGAAAACACAACGAAGTGAAACATTTAGAGAACAGAGTCAAGATTGACCACGAAAAACATGGATATTAAAAACATTAGGAATCATAACAGCAGGAGAGACCAACAGACAAGCAAAAGACCACAAACTATATCTCCTCTCTACGCTGAAAGGCAAATGAAGGACAGAAATGAACTTAAAAAAAAAAAACACTGTCCGTGCCGAAGATCGAGCTGAAAGGCGCAGATATTGCGGCTTGTCGTAAACCATCGACATAGCGCATCCAAGCCCATTTCACAGATGAACGCTGAGGAAGGCGGAGGAGCAGAAGAAGAGAAAGAAGAAGAGGAAGAAGGAGAAGAGGGCGGAAGAGAAGAAGAAGTGTCAATCTCAAATAATGTACCAGATTTTTTTTTAAAAAGGACTATATAGATATATATATTTTTTTTTTGCGTTCGCCAGCGTTTACCTCTGACGAAGTCCCTAGAGACTAGGAACTGAATTTTGCGTGTTAATCCATTTTTCCCTAGCAGCCATGTGCACAGGGGTCCCTCGCCGCACAGGCAGATAACTCCGTCTTCGGATGTACTCATATTTTTTCCGTTCATTAGTAATTGACGTTTCAAGCCAGGCCTCGCTGCTGAGACCAGGGGTGGTTGCCGCAGAGAAAAGATATTATCATTCGTGTGTTTGAGCTTCAAGACAAAACCAGGTTGCTTCTGGGAGTACAAAAGGGTGCGAACATGATGGTGGGGCTTACTTTAATGATGATGCTTAGAGGAAAATAGCCGCTTATTTGGCAGACGTTTCTTTGACCAGCCAAGTAAAGCTGAATCTAGAGTGCAAAGAAAAAACGGTACAATCTCATTGTAAGATACAGTTTCAGGCATTTGTATCCAGCATGAAAACAAAAAAATCTAAAAGTAAATATTAGAAGCTACCTTGTTTGAAAACAAAGTTCTGCGTTATTTGAAATGAATCTGAACATGATTTGAATGAGAAACTGTAAAACATTATTGGTTAATTCACTGAAAACGAAATTTATTGGTATTTCTCGAGCTTCGAGCTTACAGAAAAGAAACGACACCGATACGAACCCACTTCCCTGAATGCAGCCATCATTGGCTATGATGTACACAGAGCAAGAGTTTGCATCTTCTGAACGATTCACCAGCGTGATTTAAACAGCTCTTTTATGTTGACTCAGTTCTTGTGTGTTGTGTAGCAGCTATATTCAAGTGTCATCACTATTGTCCGTTGAGTTTTACTTCCATTTGATTCTACGTGTCTCCGTGACAGTAAAGCTAGATTCTTCAATGAAAACAAAGACAATAAATTGAACGTCTGGGATAACGTAAGGCTGACTTTCTTCTTCTTTTTTTTTCCTTCCCCGTTTGCCTTTCAGCTTCGAGGGGACATATATAATTTGTAGTCTCTTGCTCTTCTGTTCGACTCTGCTACTGTTATGTTTCCTTGTACATCTAATGTTCCATCGATCCATCTTTTTCGGGGTCGGCCCTTGGGTCTGGTGTTCTTCCAATGTTTATTGAAGGCTTGTTGTGTTTTGATCTTTTTGCTTTGTCACGTGGCCTAACCATTTTAACTGTTGTTTCTTTATATACTCTATGGCGGGGTTATGCCTAATTTCTTCTCAGTTCTTCATTTCTAATCTAATCTCTCAGGCTGTTCCCTGTCATTCGTCTAACACATTTCATCTCAGTAGAGGCTATTTTTCTTTTTGTTCTTACATCCAGGGTCCAAGTCTGGCATTGGTAGCACATCGTTAGGATTAAGATTGTATTGAATAACTACATCACGTTTGGGCAGATGGTGCTCGTAAACCTGGGAGGGCCGACCATTTAAGGGCAGAATCCCCCTACTGAAAAGACAATCTGCTGCTTTGCAGGAAGATTGGGGACAATCAAAGGCTAAGAAAAGCAACCCTGAGTAAAATGCTGGCTGAAATCGGATGCACTGGGCCACTGGCGCAGAACACAGTGCAACTTTTTAACAGGTATTCAATCAGAATGGATCTATCACTTAAACAGACAGCTGACTTCATGAGAGAGTCTGGAATCCTACTCTGGTTGAGTCTTGATCGCAGAGAGAGGGAGAGAGAGAGAGAGAGAGAGAGAGAGAGAGAGAGAGAGAGAAAGAGAGATTGTATTGTAGCGTACCCATTCTGCATCTAGAGTTATTTCCTTGTTGGACAATAGTGGCGATAGCTTCAGTCTATTTCTGCTGTTTGTGAATTGTCATTAGACTTCCTAGGTATTCACATACATCTATTTGTTTTAGTTGTCTGCCGTCTATAGTTATGTTAATGTTCTGTTTATCTTTGGCGACATTCAATGCTTCTGTTTTGTTGATGTTGATTTTCATGTTGTATTTTGTGCCTGTGCTGTTGAGTTTATTTAAGTGTTCTTACATGTCATCTATTTTTCCCTGTATTAGTGCATGATACTGCTGCCTCCGTATGTTGTTAGTATCTCTCACGTTTCATTGTTTACTCGAATGCTTTTTCCTGGAACCGATTATGATGAGATATATATATATATATATATATACATATATATACATATATTATATATATAATCTATATAAGTAAAATTATATATAATATTATATATAATATTATATATATATATATATATATATAATATATATATAAATAATATATATATATATAACAACAGAAAAGAGGGGATAGATCGAAGATTATTTGATTATTATAAGTAATTGTTTTGTAACAAAAGACTGAAGATTTTAACTGGCAGACATGTACAGGGACAGCACTCTTGCTAACGCAGGGAGAACTTCCAAGCGATCAGAGACTACAACGGAGACTGGTAAGGGATTAGACGGCAGAGATTGCGTGGTCTTACAGAAGTTCAGTGCTGAATGCAAGTCTTTTTGTTGTGAAAATGTTTATTGTTTACACTTTTTAATATGATTTTTTAAACAGGTAAACTTGTGCTCTTCTGCCGCTGCTTGTATTAAACTGCAGACCTTGAGTTTTTTTTTTTTTTTTTAACATTATCATTTATGCAGATGCCAAGACGACGCCTCGGCCAGGCTTGGGGCGGTTAACGGACGGCCGGTTTGTGGATAATTTCATTTATTTATTTTACTGCAGTCTGTAGTGGATGCTAGTACTGATAGTTAAATAAAAATGTCGATTGTTCTGCTATTGCATTATTATTATTATTTCTTTAGTTTGTTGGTATTAGCCTCTGATTATGATAATGATATATGATAACAGCCGATTTTTAGGAGCGGAGTTACGGAGTAATAGTTATTTTAATAGTTTTATAAATATTAAAAATTAATCATTTTTATGATTTTTTTAAATGTATCAATCAAATAATGTAATCAATGATGCATCATGCTATATTTATTAAGTTATTTTATAAATATTCTCAGTAAAGGCAATTATTTTTGTTAATTAAAAAAAAATATATATATTTGGGGATTCATCTATTTATTGGAAAAGTGGGGATGAGAGTTGAAGGGATAAAATGCTCAGTCACTCTGAGAGTGTACACTTCAGTTCTTCTCTCTTGGTACATTAGCTTGCATGTCTTTAGTCCTCTATTTAATATCTATATTAAAGTTCAACTTTTGTCCACCATCTCATATAATATATATAATACCACCATCATATACATATGTTTATTTCCTATATTATATATATATATATATATATATATATATATATATATATATATATATATATATATATATATATATATAATAATAATAATATAATATGTATTGTTCTGAAAGAGGTCAAAGCAAAAAGAGAGCTAATTTCCAATACTAATATTAGGAAGAAACAATCATCATTTTTTGGCCATGTAATGAGAAGAGAACAGCTGGAATATATTGTAACATCTGGGAAAATTGTGGGACGAAGAGATAGAGGGAAGCAAAGAAAAAAAATACCAGACAGCTTAAGAGAATGGCTTGGCAGAAGGTCAACAACAGAAATGATAAATAACTGTCGAGATCGAAAGTTGTGGAGAGACATTATCTGATTATCACCTACACCAGCAGGCCCAGTACTTGTTGATGTTGGTTGATAATATGTATATATATAACCTCTCACTTGAAAAGGAGTGAGAAGGAATACAATCAACAACATTGGTGATGATGGCTGTGTTTGTCAACAAAAAAATATTCGACTTTCTATCTGTTGTCAAAAGAATGATTGTTTTACTGTTATTGTTATATTGAGGAATTGTCACATTAGCAGCTTATTTCACAGGCTGGCCCTTATAAAAGTCAAGTTTTAAATGCACTTCTGTGTATTAGAAAAGAGGAATGTTAAAAAAAAAAAAAAGAAGGACCAATTCCAAGATTTCAAAGAAAAACAGATCAACATTCAGTAGTGATTCACACCTCATGAGCCAGTCACTTGTGACAGTTTCAAAATGTTTCTTGTGAACTCAGAATTCACAATTCGGACAAACCAAAGGTCATGCTAATCTTGATATAAGTGGACAACATTTATAAACGTCAGACCGTGAAAAAAATATACTCTCCAACCTGTAAAATAAGGCTTATCATCATTGAGTGCCATCTTCGCATCAAAGATTGGCTACCAAGCAGCACCATTCTGCTCTGTCTCTTGCTTTGATGGTGGAGGTTGTCATAGATGACTTGTCCATCTTTTGATGTTACTTGTCCAAGTTAGTCTTGGTCTGCTTCTGCCTCTTTTACCTTGTATTTTCCCTTTCAAGATTACTTTTAGTAGGCTGTTGTGTCTTTTAAAATGCCTCAAAAATCTCTTTTCTCTTGTTTGAACTGTATTTAGTGGTTCTCTTTTAATTTTTAGCTTAAAAGTTTTAGTTTAAAATAAGGCTAGCATTTTGAAAAACAAGCAATATTAGCAAAGTCAAAGACTGGCATGAAAGACACAGAGATGGATTTATGGTAGTCTGTGCCATTATGAGACAAATATGTGAGTCTCTCTATCTAACTTTCGTTTGCCTGAAGTATTGTCTGTATCTGCAATGTCGTTTCCTGTATAAATTGTACTGTCTTTTGCAATTCTTGCAGTGGCCCATATAGTTTTGTCTGTAGTGTTGTATCTATGGGCCAATGTATTTTCCTCAGTCTACTTTAGACAAATATGTGAGTGATTTTGAATATACTAGGTTGAGAGATACTTAAAATATACCCAAATTGTAGATTGTTGCTTAATAATATTAATATTTTTAAAAATTGTGTGAATGAAGTAGTTAAAAGATGAAACAAAATTTGTAACAAAACTCTTAAGTGCTTTATGTAAAAAAAAACATATTTGATGATGCAACTGTATAATTTACTCTGATTGTGCAATTACTGAATTAATTACATGTGTAATTAAGAGAGAAAAATTAAATGGAAATAAATTAACTTCCTACAAATAATTCTTTTCAGGTGTGAAAGGTAGAGAGTGAATAATGAGTCAGCAGAGTTCTGAAGGTGTTTGTGTTATCATTGAAGATAATGGTATGTAATATTTCATGTAAGATCTAATGAGAAAATCTTTGGCTGAATACTTGAGAAAGTATAACCAATACCTGGACCACAACTAAACAAATGGGATGCAGAAGAACTGAACCTGCATGGCCGTATTGTTTACTTTAATACACCTAATAGAAAAAACAAAAATATAATCAAGAAGTGTGTTTGTTGCGCAAAAAACAGCCATTGTTAGAGCAGATAGACAATGATTATGGAAAATATTATCTATCTATCTATCTATTGACCTTTCGAGCCGTAACCGGCCCATAGGGCGTAGACCAAGATACACCTTCTCCTATATGAATTTTTGTTCTAGCAGTTTTCTTTTAAAGATATTTTATCAAATCTCGCCATCTGTCTCTGTTCTGTGCAAGCAGTTCTATCTCATTGAGGGAGCCGATTCCTGCTGCTCTTGCCTCTCTCATCAATGTTCTTCTCAGTGTCTCCCTGGGTCTTCCTCTTTTTCTTTTACCTGTTGTTTCCCATATGAGGGCTTGCTTTGCTATTCGATTATTATCTCTTCTCATCACATGTCCAACGTATGACCATCGTCTTTTCTTTATTACTGAAGATATTAGTGGTTGATTGGCGATTTCTCTAATTTCCTCGTTTGTTTTGAATTCGTTCCATTCTATACCAAGTATTTTCCTTAGACATTTATTTTCGAATGCGTTCAATTTTGTTTCTATATCTCTTGTTGTTTTCCAGCTTTCACACGCATACGTAAGGGTTGATAGTACATTTGATTTGAATAGCCTAAGTTTTGTGTTTGTGCTAATGAGTTTTGATTTCCACAACTTTTCAAGGCTTCTGAAAGACATTGCTGCTTTAGCCAGTCTGATTCTAATTTCTTTGCTCGTATCCCCTTCTCGATCAATGTGACTTCCAAGATAGATAAAGTGATTGATCTCTTCTACTGGTTTGTTTTCCATGTATATTTTGTCGCTTGTTGGAATTAAACTTTTCATGACTTTAGTCTTTTCATGATTGACCTCAAGCCCAATTTTGCTGGCTATTGATGATAGTTCATTTGTGTTTTCCTGCATCGTTTTTATCTGACTGCTGATGAGAACTATGTCATCAGCAAAGTCGAGGTCCTCCAAATGATCTCCTTGTATCCATTCGATGCCTTTATTACCAGTGCAGCATTTCTTCATTATGAAGTCCATAACAATTCCAAATAACAAGGGCGATAAAATACATCCTTGTTTAACCCCAGTTTCTATTGGGAAACATTCGCTCAGTCCTTCCTCTGTTCGAACTGCACATGTGTAACCATCATACATGTCTTTGATAATATTTATGATTTTTGATGGTAAACCATATTGCTTCAGAATTTTCCACAAAGAATCTCTATGAATACTATCAAATGCTTTTTTGAAGTCGATGAAGTTAAGTACAAAAGGTTTTTGCTTTTCAATGTGTTCCTCCAATATAAGTCGTAGAGTGAAAATGTGGTCAAGACAGCTTCTCCCTTTTCTAAACCCAGCCTGTTCTTCACGCATTACTGTATCTATTGAATCCTTTATTCTATTTAGGATAATTTTACAGAA
Organism: Megaustenia siamemsis; assembly: GCA_032433765.1. Lineage (NCBI taxonomy): Eukaryota > Metazoa > Mollusca > Gastropoda > Stylommatophora > Ariophantidae > Megaustenia > Megaustenia siamemsis. Next base: position 12,819,889 of record JAVIAB010000051.1, on the reverse strand, counting down.
TAACTTTGAGGCAACTGACAAAAGTGTCACGCCTCTCCAGTTGTTACAATCTCTAAGATTGCCCTTTTTTGGGATCTTAACAATGATTCCTTTTTTCCATTTATGAGGCGTCTTCTCTGTTTTCCAAATGATGTTGAACATTTTTTGGAGATGTATTAAATTATGGCTATCAATTGCCTTGAGGATCTCAGCTGTTAACTTATCCTCTCCAGCAGCCTTGTTATTGGTCATAGCTTTAAGGTGGTTTCTATTTCACTCAAGGTGAAGTCATCTAAATTTACATCTAATTCTGCTGCTGGTGTTTCAGCTTCAAAATCTATTAAACTGTGAGGTAGTGGACGGTTAAGAATTTCTTTGAAGTGTTCCGCCCAACGGGCTTTTATGTCTGCGCTTATTGTTAGCATTAATCCAGATTTGTCTAGAATTGGTGTTCCACTGGATGTATAGGTGTTTGTCAGCATCTTTTGTACAGTATAGAGAGTTCTGCTGTCTCCTGTAATTGCAGCTGTCTCTGCTTTCTCTGCCAAGTTGTCTATATAAGCTCTTGTATCTCTTCTTGCCGAACTTTTCACTTTGTTGTCTAATTCTTTGTATGTTGCTTTTGCCAGAACCTTTCCAAGATCTGTCTTTACATTAGTCATGGCTCTCTTTGCTTCTCTTCTTTCTTTGATGTATTTCCATGTGGTGTCTGAGATCCAAGCTCGTTTTTCCATTTTCTTCAGTCCGGCACTTGCTTCTGCTGCTGTCATTAGTACTTTGCTCTGTGAGTCCCACATTTCATTGATATCTAAGTCTATTTCACCGAGTGCTGAATAACAATTACTTAGCTCTATGTTAAACTTTTCCTTTATGGCTTCATCTTTCAGTTTATGACTATCAATTTTATGTGTAGTTGATCTCTTCTGTTGGTTTCTAAATTTTAATCTTATTTTCCCAATGCACAAGTTGTGGTCACTATTAACATCAGCACCTCTGTAAGCTCTTACATCTATTAATGATGATCTGAATTGTTGTTTAATATTATAGAATATATATATGAAAATATTATAGTAGAATGGATTACATTATAATGAACTCCCAACACAGAACTAGAGTCATCAGTTGCTGGATGCTATGGGGCATGCTGAGCACCTATGGACATGTTTGGAGTGCAATGATGATAATCCTCAAATAACTCAATTAACCTCTGCAAAGCCTATGCTAGTAGAGTCAATATAATGTTAAAAACTACTGTTGGAGAACAGAGACTGGCACCTATAAAGAGAAATTCTACCACAGAGTATCAATGAAAGAAACAAAAATCCTTAAAAAGAAATGCACAAAGAAGAAGAAGAAATAGCAAATTCCTTGAACCTAAATTGAGCACAACCAAGTCTGAGTTAAATCTAGAAACAACAAATTAAATTGTATGAGCTTAATAATATAGTCACCGTGCAAAGAATTTCCTTCAGCAAACAAATGCAAGAAGAAGAAAGAGCACCCCCCCCCCCCAAAAAAAAAAACCAATAACTAAAAATAGATGAATAAGCAGCTATGTTTATCTGGTGTCAAAAGATGTCCGATTTCTTCCCCAGTGGGATACAACAACCTGACTGACATTGATGTTTGTGTGTGTGAACCAGGATAGTGACCACTTTGAAAAATAATGATGCCCCTACATAAAGGATATTCCTAGTCTTCATCAAATGTACAACTCATATGTGTACCCTGCATGTTATTACAATTATTGGTTAGGAGGCAAAACTCTTCAAACCATCCTTGTACATTAATTTCAATTTCACTCACCCTTTGCTTCAGCACAAATATCAAATAGCTTATAACCCCATAAATACAGTTAAAATATTTTGTAATATTTTACAAACATAAATGTATTTGTTGTTGCTGATGTGAATGACATGCAGTGATTGATTTTCTAGCCGGGTCCTTCATTGCTGTTCTTAAGAGTTGACATTATAGCACTCCAGACAAAACCATAGGTGTCTCATTCACTTTCAACAGATAAAGGTAAAGTACAAGACTTGAATCGGCATCTTAGAACGCAAGTTTTCACCCATAAATGCTCAGCTGCCTATCCAGAGTTGTTTGGAGACTTGTGGATAGTGTCGCTTTAAGCATCGAAACCCATGATGCAAGGTGGCATTCCTTACCTTCCTAGGGTACTACCCTGATACCCATTTCTGTCAGCGGCTGGGTCGACTGCGGATTTTTTTTTCCCCAACCGCAAGTACAATTCACACTGCTTCCAGTGGGAAATGAACATGGGTCGTCCGAACGTCGGTAGCCGAGTTGGGTGGTTTTCCCAACTAAGATACCAAGGCCCCCTTTCAACAGATGACATGTGTTAATATTTATGGACTGTTTCAATAGCTCACTGGTTGTACACACATAAATTTTGTGATTTATTCCTTGATGAATGGTATCTAGGATACACTTTTAGACATCTTTATGCAACATGAGTTTTTAAAAATGTTAAATGAATTATATGTACAGCCATATCACATTTAGTAACACTTTTATATTTATAGATTTAACAGATGATGAGCCAGGTCCGAGTCGCTCAATCTTCAGACCATCAGCTTGCTCTGCAGAAGCTGCCTGGTTCAGTCAGCATTTTCATCGTCCTACAGAACAAGTCATTAACAGCGATATTCCTCAGGACTGTCTGGCTAAGTTTCAAGATCTTATTTGGAATAGACCACATGATCGTATGGTTCTTGGTTATGGTAAGTAATTGTAAGTAAGTATTTGTACTTGCCGTTATATTTCATGCCCAAATGTAACAGATTCTAGTTAACTGTTTTCTAGGTGTGATATTGATCCAACAGTTTATATTGTAATACATCTGATTATAAAAACAGAGCCATGATGTATTACATTGCTCATTTTTAGTATTTAAGAAATGCTGCAAAATGTTGATTTTTCAAAGGCATCCGCAGTCTTCTGCTTGCTGGTAGTAGATTTATTCATCATATTTTATGTTTATTATATTGAGATTCTTTGATATGATGATATCAAACGGTTATCATAAATTAACATGGTTCCTAATCACATCATTCCACAATTTTCTATCTCTACAGCTCTTTATCAGTTACCTTATTGATTGCCCACGGAAACACTCTTAAATTGTCTTGTATCTTTTCTCATTGATTCTTTATCCCTAAATTTTTCCTGTTGTCACAATATATTCTATTTGTTCCTTTTTAATTACATGGCCAAAAATGATTATTGCTTCCTCCTGTTGTTGGAAATAGCTTTCTTGTTTGCTTTGGCCTCTCATTACTCTTTTTAGCTGCCCACAGTGTTCTGAATAATCTTCTGTAAAACCACATCTATGTGACCCCAAATGAGCTTCTTGTTTGTTGTCCAGCTGTCAAAGATTAACAATCATATATCCAGAATCATCATCATCATTTGCCATACCGGTTGGCGTAGGTGATCATGTCCCTTCACAATCTTCTACATACAGTGCATCGTATCAGTTCTGTTGTTGACTGTTTTCCATGCCATGACACCAAGCTATCCAGTATTTTCTCTCTTTGCCGCCCGCGTTCTCTCTTTCCTTTTATTTTGCCAGTTGTAACCAAGTATTCCAACTGTCCTCTTCTCATGATGTGCCCGAAAAATGTTGATTGCTTTTTTCTGATGTTTTTTAAGAGCTCCCTTTTTGTGTTGGCCTCTTTGAGAACTTCCTCATTGGTCTTTTTAGCTGTCCAGGGAACTTTCAACATTCTTCTGAGAAATCCCATCTCTGTAGCCTCTAATCGTCTTTTCATTTATACACCACATGCACCAGTGCACATCAGAGTGTACAAACTATCCACTTCAGACATGCTCCGACATATGTGGTGTGATTGCCATGATGTGCATCCCTGCTGCAGCTCTGGACAAGGACCTCTTCAAATTGTTGTTGATCCCAGTTAATCACAACTTAAACCTGTACCTCACAGACCCTACTCTATATCCAGAATAGTTCCACATAACACTGAATTTTTCTTATTTCCATTGACAAAAATGAATTGTGTGAAAATTTCCTTTTTTTTTTTTTAGAATGCAGCCTTTGAGCCATTTCATCCTCATCTCTGTTGTACATCTACTATCTAAAGTTAACATCATTCCTAGGTATTTGAATTCATTGATCTGTTTTAATACTGCACCATGTACTTAAATTGTGCGTTTATGAGGTACCATTTTATTGTGTGGCCACAACATATACTTCTATCTTTTTTCACTGTTCATGTTAAGACTATTACTTTTCACTTCTAATACCAAAATGTCAATCATTTTCTGTATAACTCCTTTCAATCTTTACAATTAAAACGGTGTTATCACCATACCTCAGGTTGTTTATATATAGTGACCACCGCCTGAATTTTCGGGTATGCCTTATATATTCTTTTAGTATAAGTTCACTATACACACAATGAACAAAAATAATTTGATTTTTACAGGACATTACCATGTTACAAGCTTAATTTCATTGATATACGAGTCACATTTTTTATGTTGTATTCAAATTCTTTAAATTACTGCCATTATATTTATCACATATCACAACGAGCACTATACAATACAATCTTCATCCCAAAGTTGTGCTACCAATGCCAGACCTGGACCCTAGATGCAATAACAATAAGAAAAATAACCTCTCCTGAGATGAAATGTGTCAGATGAATGTCAGGAAACAGTTTGAGAGATAAGATCAGAAATGAAGAACTGAGAAAAAAAGGTAGGAATAACCCCCACAATAGAATATATAAAGAAACAACAGATAAAATGGTTTGGCCACGTGACAAGGCAGAAAGATTAAAACACAACACGAGTCTTTAATAAACGTTGTGGGAATACCAGACCCAAGGGTCGACCACAAAAAAGTTGGATCTATGGAATATTAAAAGCACTAGGAAACATAATAGCAGCAGCGGCGAACAGAAGAGCAAAAGACCGCAAATTATATCTCCCCTCAATGCTGAAAGGCAAATGAGGAAGGAAAGAAGAAGAAGATTTATCACAGACTGCTAGCTGATTTATAACATCCATTTGTTTGAGTCAAGCATCTGTGAAAAAAGCTGCACCTATTTTCTGATTGCTGACCACGTAGTTATGAGTAACAGTAAAAACATAAGCACTTGTACAAACATACTGTTGCTATTTTCTTATGTAAATGTAGTAAACATTTTATCTTTCAATTTATATAAATAAAAATAAAATATTTTTCATAGGACTGACCCCGAAGGAGCTGGCCAGTGTCTGCTCAGATGGAAGAAAAGGATGGCTGGTCACATCTCACTTCTATTGGTTGTCTCGGTGTCTTAACCAACAGCAGAAAAGTACTCGTTTCTTTGTGATGGATCCTGTCATACGGAGAGCATCAGTTGAGAAGCTTATTAACAGCAAGTCTATTCTGGAGATAAAACAGCTGATCTTTGTTCTGAGTGTTGGTAGACAAGATGATGGTATTGTGTTTATGGGTAATGATAAAATGCAAGGAGATCACTGGTCCATTGCTGTAGTTGATGTAGTAGGAGGTACAATTACTTACTGTGACACTCTTGGATGGCCCGCTCCTGAGAATTTCCTTCTATCCATTGTAAAGTATACAACTGTCCTAGGCTTGTCTCAGACAAGTCAATTGTCGGTCAGGATGGCACATAAACCAAACTCAGAACAACACCAGTGCACATCAGAGTGTACAAACTATCCACTTCAGACATGCTCCGATGTATGTGGTGTGATTGCCATGGTGTGCATCGCTGCTGCAGCTCTGGACAAGGACCTCTTTGAATTGTTGTTGATCCCAGTTAATCACAACTTAAACCTGTACCTCACAGACCCTACTCTATACTCCTCATATCTACGACATGTTTTGATCTACTGGCTAGTTACAGGCCATATTGACATCAGTAGGATCAGCTTGAAGCCAGGGTTCAGTCCATTTTCATTAGGAAATAAGCAGTCTCCAAACCTGAAAAGAAAACTGGAGAGTGAGTGTAATGGTGACGATGAAGAAGGCCCAAAACGGCGTGCTAGAAATTTTATTCCTCACAAGAATATGACAATCAGTGAGTACATAGTGGAAGGTTTAGAAGCAGGAGTCTCTTCTGAGAACCTCTTGTCTGGTGTTGTGAATCTTTTTACACAACAGTCTGAAATACAAAATGGTGATAATGAGAACCTGGATAGTTGCATTGCCAACTTGACCATTAACCCGGCAATTGAGAGAAGCAAAGATGATGCACTTAGTACTAAGGCATATTGTAAAGATTTAATTGCATTTCCAGTTAGTAACCCTATCATTTTGTTTAAAAATGCATGGAAAGAGATGAAAACTCTAAACCCTGAGGATGTTCTTTTGGCTATTCAAACACCTTTTCAAAAAGAAATGATGAGAATGTATGGCAAGTCTTGTATATGCATAGATACAGCTAGAAAAATAGAGGGAGACCAGTTCTTTGTAGTTACAGTATTAGTTTGTCTTGATGCCATAGAACTTCCTGTTGCATGGCTCATCACTAACAGATGTGACAGTGTTGTTTTGAATCTCTTTATCAGAACATTGAACATCGCTGTCGGGGACCTTCAGACTGATGTATTTCTCGGGGATACAAGTTGCAAGGCATACAAGATTTGGACACAGCATTTTCCAAAACCTGGCAAAAAAATGTTCAACTCTTGGGAAGTACAGCAAGTTTTGAACAATAAAGTGGACACATTAATTCCTGGAGCAACAGAGCAAACTAAGATTAAATGTTTCTTAAACATTCTGTTAACGTTAACTGATGTAAAAGCTTTCAAGGGCTACTTGCAATCTTTTCTTGATGTTTTGAAACCATTTGTCTCCTTTTTATCGTACTTTAATACCAAATTTGTGGAGGATGGCAAAGATGAGTTTTGGGCCAGCTGTTACAGACGAACGTCAAAGAGTAAACATGTTCCATTCCTGAAACCTCAAAGTAAGCTCTTAAAAGAGTTAGGTATTTATGGCCATTTAAAAATGAACAGGTTGGATTTCATCATGCACAAATTACTGCAAATGATCAGGTTTATAGAAAATAAAGTTTATATTCAGCCCAATCAAATAAGACTAGAGAGAGCTATCAAAGAAATTGAGAAACAACATGACCAACCCATGGGAAACCTTGACATATTTCATTCAGCATCTGGAGAGGAATGGCATATTAGAGCTTCAGCGGAAACAAACTCATTCTCAATAATAGATTCAGGTCGCACAGACTGCGATTGTGAGATGAGATGTAAGAAATGCAAAATATGTGTACACCGCTACATCTGCTCATGCTGTGATTATTTGGTTTCAGCTGGTTCTTGTAAGCATATACACATGGTAAATATCTACAAAAAAATGAATAGTGAATCAAGTGTGTTCACAATGAAAAGTGCACACCCAGATGTTCCTGGGTGTGTGGATGCAGATAAGGATTTAGACATATTGAAAGCTGAAGCCCAAACGGCATTGGCACAGTTATCTGATACAATTTCTAGCATTAAGGATGCTAAAACACTTCAAGATTTATGTACTGTTCTTAAGAATTATACAGAAAATTGACACCCTTTGCAGGTGAACAGTGTATTTATTGTCCATGATTCACATTAGTATGAAAAGGATGGTTCTCTTTGGCATTGATGTGTATATTTTTTGCTAGACAACATATAAAAGAAATATGAGGCTAATTAGAAATTGTGGTAACATGCTTGTGTGATGGCTTATACCAAAGTTACTATTCTAGGTTGATTGTGTTAAAACATTTATCTGTGATAAAGTGCTTTATCACCTGCTACAGGCAAACCTCTTTTCTGTTATATACTGGGTACAAATAATAATACATAAATATTATTATATGGGGAACTTCCGAGGCGATAATAGGGAAAATAGGACTCACAGTACGGGTTCGATCCCACTTCGGACCATATATTGTTCTTCGTTTTTTTCTATTGTTGTTTGTCTGTCAATTTTTCCGAGTGCTAACACATACTTCTTTGTTCTATTATTCCCTCTTTTCTGTTACCTGTTTGGTATGTCCCTTTTCACTCATTTCTTGCTTCCATTGACATATTTATCATATATAATATTTTTATTGTTCTGGAGTAGTGAATTTGCTTACATCATCATTGAGTGTTGTCTTTGCATCAAAGTTTGGCTACCATATAGCTCCATTCCACCCTGTCTCTTGCTTTCATAGTGCAGGTTGTCCTAGGCTGACTTATCCATCTTTTGATGTTACTCGTCCATCTGCCTCTTTTACCTTGTATTTTACCTTCCAAGATTACTTTTAGTAGGCTTCTGTATCTTTTAACATGCCCCCAAAATCTCATTTGTCTTGTGTTTAGCAGTTTTTTTTTTTCATTGTTGTAAAACTTCGTCATTTGTTTTTATTTCTTTCCATCCAATTCTTCTCATTCTTCTATAAATCCACATGTTCAAAGGCTTCAATTTTCTTTTCTGTTTTCTTGTCAAATCTCCATGTTTCTGAACCATACAGGAATGTTGAGAAGACTTAAAATTTTGTTATTCTTAGTTTTTGCCCTGCTGTTATTTGTTTTGATGTTAGTATTATTTTTAGTGGCATTAAAATTGCTTTTTGCCATTCATATTCTTTTGTTTTACATTTTCGAGTAAGACAAGGATGCATCCTATCACCAAGCTTGTTCAATCTATACACTGAGCAAATCTTTAAAAACATCTCAGAGATACCAGGCCTAAACATTAATGGAAAGATAATCAATAACCTAAGATATGCTGATGATACTGTTCTACTAGCAGAAAATCCTAAAGACCTACAACAATTGCTTAATGTGATAAACATAACAAGCAAAAATATGGACTAGATAACACAGTTGAGGGAATACATCTGGCGACAGTCCAGAGCTACAACTACCTGGGACATACTATAACCAATGATGGAAAATGTAAAATTGAAATAAACAAAAGAATAGGTATGGCAAAAAGTAATTTTAATGCCATGAAAAATATACTAACAACAAAACAAATATCAGCAGGGCTGAAACTAAGAATGGCAAAATGTTACATCTTCTCAGTATTCCTGTGTGGTGCAGAAACAAGGACATTAGACAAGAAAACAGAACAGAAAATTCTCTCTCTCTGTGATCAGGACTCAATCAGAGCAGGATCCCAGACTCTCACATGAAGTCAGCTGTCAGGTTAAGTGTGTTGATCCTCCCCACAGACAGAACATCACAATTAGAGCCCACCAGATCCACTCTGATTGAACACCCGTTAAAACGTTGCACTGTGTTCTGCGCCAGTGGCCCAGTGCATCCGATTTCAGCAGCATTTTATTCAGGTTAGCTTTCCTTAGCCTGTCCCCAATCTTCCTGCAAGGCAGCAGATGATCTTTTCTGTAGGGGGATTCTGCCCTTAGATGGTCGGCCCTCCCAGGTTTATGAGCACCATCTGCCCGAATCACTAGAAGTGACTAACACAGACATGCACATACAGAGATATGAGATTTGACAAACACAAACATGCATACAGCGATATGAGGCATGACTAACACTGACACACATCAATATACATGACTAACATAGACATGCACATAAAGATATGAGATATGTCTGACATGGACATGCACACACAAAGATATGACACATGCCTAACATAGACATGCACACAAAGATATGAGATGTGACTAACATAGCCATGCACACACAAGGATATGAGATACGACTAACATAATCATGCACACAAAGATATGAGATATCACTAACCCAAACATGCACACACAAAGATGTGGCACATGACTAACACAGATAAACACTAAGATATGAGATATGACTAAACACATACACACATAAAGATATGAGACATGATTAACACGGACATACAAAGATATGACGAACATGACACACACCAAGATATGAGCCATGGCCAGCACACACACACGCACACTAGCCATGGCTAGCACAGAAACACATCAAGATATGAGCCATGGCTAGCACAGAGACACATCAAGATATGAGCCATGACTTCACGGAAAAACACCTAGAAATGAACCATGTCCAGTACAGAAACACATTAAGGAATCCATATGCTTGGGTTTGTTGTAGTCGGCAGACTCTTCTTAACTTGGGAATCATCGACATACGAGACGCAGGCCCCGATTAACTGTTCATAGGTTCCGTTCAAACAGTTGTCCGGAGATTTGAGAGTGCAGTCTGACCTATAGAACGTTCCCTTGCTTGTACAGTTCCCGTTTGACTGTTCACAGAAACAGAAAATTGAAGCCTTTGAAATGTGGATTTATAGTAGATTTTAAAACAACTGAAAAATAAAAAGAGAACTACTAAATACAAGACAAATGACATTTTTGGGGCATGTTAAAAGACACAACAGCCTACTAAAAGTAATATTGGAAGGGAAAATACAAGGTAAAAGAGGCAGACCAAGACTAACATGGACAAGTAACATCAAAAGATGGACAAGTCAATCTATGTCAGCCTGCACCATCAAAGCAAGAAACAGAGTAGAATGGCGATCCATGGTAGCCAACCTTCGTTGCGGAGAAGGCACTCAATGATAATGATTTACATTTTCCTTCACTGGTTATAGTATGTCCAAAGTAGTTGTAGCTCTGAACTGTCTCCAGGTCTATTCCTTCCACTTGCTTGCGTATCATTCTTTAGTTCAAGAGCTGTATCTATCTGAGATTTCAAAATCAATGAGCTCGTTTTTTAGTTTCCACAAACGTGTGTGGAAATTTATGAGTTGTCCCTTTAATTTGTTAACAAACATCACTTCTGTCAATTCCCTGATGTGCTTTGATTTTTTATGTACTTACTTTCCATAAACTTTTCTGGTGATTTGAACTTGATCTTTCTTCACTGTTAGGGCAATCATAAAAGTATGTAGATAATAAATAGAAGATTAGTCTAGATAATAAATAGCAGATTAGTCTAGATAATAAATAGAAGATTAGTCTAGATAATAAATAGCAGATTAGTCTAGAAAAAGGCATTAAATCTGAGAACTATATAGGAACATATTTGTGAACTCTTCATCATTGGGTGTAGGAAAGAAAGTTCATCTTGATTGCATAGATTCAATATATATGGAAGTGAATCATGGACAATCACTAAGCAGAATCACTGTAAAAGGCTTTACTTTGGCATTAAAAGTATAGTAAACATACTGTGGATACCTATAACAATTAAATAAAATAGAAATGAGAATATCTGGAAAGAGACAGCATATATTTTTTAAAAAAACAAAATAAAAGATAATATGGATTATTTTTGTGAATTATATTATTAGAAAAGGCAGTGGTAATATTAGAATGCATTGTGACAAGAAGAATTAATTATATATTAAGAGGGAGAGAGGGGGAGATAATAACTGGGCAGTTTATAGCAAAAAACGTCAATAACAGAATATATCGATTAAATAACACTTGTATGAGTCACTATGAAACAAGAGTGTTAGCTGTTAAGAGCTATGATTGGCTTGAGTGATTCACTCTGAAGCAAGAAAAAAATGTATTTATTTGATAAACATGGCTACTAAATATTTGTTGGTTGATCTGTAGTTCATTTATTATCTCATTGATTATATCATTGATTATCTCATTGATTATATCATTGATTATCTCATTGATTATCTCATTGATTATATCATTGATTATATCATGATAACTGAATATCTCAGCAAGTGACGTGGCTCATTTTGGTGGTTAATGGTAGCTTTTTGTTACTGTTGTGACTGGTATTTACAGTAGTTACATTTTACTTGTGATACTGCTTATATCAATTATACCACCAGGCATTGCTTAGGAAGAGCCTTGGTGGCTGAGTGGTTAGTGTGCTCGCTTTTTGACCAGAAGGGTACAGGTTTAATCCCAAGAAGTGGCAAATTGTTGTTTTCTTTGGACCAGCAAGGGTCCAGGGTTCGCCCAACCCTTAAAAAAAAATGGGTATCAGAGATTTGGGTGGTGCCGACCATATCACCTAAAAATGTGCCGTGGTCATGGAAAAATATGGTCACTAACACCATATTACTCACACACCTAGCAAGGTCGGGGAGGTAACCTTTACTTCTTGTTATATTACTTAGGACCAATAATCATGTCATTGAGGATAAATAACCTCACTTTTCATTCCTTCTCATTTTCTTGTATATATTAAATTTCATTTTGACAACTTATTCTATTCTTATAAATACATTTCCTCAGTGTTACTTTTAATCTCTCTTCTCTGTTGAATTTTCACATTTTCTTTTCATTTTTCTTTTTCTCAGATTTACCATCTCTATGGTTTATATATATATATATTTTTTTTTTTCAGTATACAAAAATTACTTCAATCTATCAAACCTATGTTTATATTTTTCTATTATAAACACGTTTTGCCAGGTTGATATATTTTCAAACGAAAGGTGTTCATTATCCAAAGAGTAGCTATATCAACAGATGACAAAAGAGTAGCTATATCAACAGATGACAAAAGAATAGCTATATCAACAGATGACAAAAGAGTAGCTATATCAACAGATGACAAAAGAATAGCTATATCAACAGATGACAAAAGAATAGCTTAGCTACTTAAAAAAATTTAGTTTAGATTTTATAAACAGCAAATGTTTATCCACAGTGTCGATTTCGATCATAGTGATGGTAATTTTCACTGTTAGTGGATTTATAGATGAAACCATGAACTGTCTGCTTAATTGAGAATCTGCATGTTTTGTTAATTGACTGCTTGATGGAAGACAGCATTTGACTTGTGTAAAAAGCATTTCTCACGAGGTGTTATTTATTTATTTTTCTTTTCCACAACTTCCTAAAGAGATCTGCTTAGTTAGTCCTAAGGCTGCTACATATCATTGCTGCTTTAAATCAATAAAAGGTTATTAGAGCTGATAGAGAGATGATTGTTTTAGAATAAGACAAAGTGTGAATTTAAATTTTATTTCAGTGAGGTAGAGTTGTGTAACATCAGCCTCACCTGCCTATGTGTCTTTTGCTGTGCTGTCCTGACTAATGAAAGTTTAAAGTGCTAAAAGAGAAGTTTTGCACTTATCAAAGTTTTAGTTTGATTCATGCTTTCTTTTAAAGCGATAATTTTGAAGGAAACGAGACAAATAGCAGCTTACATAATACATGAGCTTTCTTTTTTAAAACAAAATCATGTACAAGTTTTTTTAGTGCACTTTACATTGGTAATTTACATAAAGTATATTGTAATAGAAAGCACATTTGTATATTTTTCTTTATTGTCATCTTTAATCTTTGCATAAACATTTTAAATAAAATTAACAAATTATATGTTCTTTGGTGTCTTGACAGGAGCGACAGATGATTTGTAGCAATCAATCATGATTAGTCAGCAGTTTGTTACTATATTAGTATCTCATACAGGATGCTACCATACTAAGCTTCTCTCATAGATGAACCTGCAACATTATAGAATAGACAGATCTGACCACAGAATGAACAAGATGCATCTATAGTGCCTGGCCTCACCTTCTTTCTCCTGCGCCTTTTGATTTTGACATCATCATTTCCTCATATGTTGCTGTGCAGATTTTTGTTTCTTCTATGTGCTATTCTTTTTTACTGTTTTTTTAGAAGAAGAATGTTGAGAATACCATGGACAGCTGAGTAATGAAAACATACTAAAAGAGGCCAAAGCAAAGAGAGAACTAATTTCCAAAAATAGGAAGAAACAATCCTAATTTTTTGGCCATGTAATGAGAAGTGAACAGCTGGAATATATTGTAACAAGTGGGAAAGTTGAGGGACAAAGAGATAGAGGGAAACAAAGAAGAAAAGATACCAGACAGCTTAAGAGAATGGCTTGGCAGAAGGTCATCAGCAGAAATGATAAATAACTGTTGAAATTGAAAGTTGTGAAGAGACATGATCACCTACACCAGTAGGCATGGTACTTGATGATGGTGATGTGGTAATATCTGATGCCAGATTTTCCATTTATTTTGCTTCCTCTCAAGGAAGCTCTGCAAACATATATTTATATCTCAGCACTGGTCTGCTCTTTGGTCTCTTTCTGTTGTTAAGTTCTCCATACAATAATAATGTGGAAATACAATTGTTGTCCATTCTTCTCATGTGACCCAGTGACCTTAATTTTCAACTGTTAAGAGTTGCTATGAGATTGGAGTTTGGCTTGTTACAAGACATAAAGTCGGTTACTTTGTCCTGCCATTTCATGTTAATTATCTTGCGAAGGCAACAAATGTGAAAGCTGCTTAACCTTCACTCTTGTCCTGCATAGGTAGTCCAAGTTTCTGATCCATATATAGAAGTGTGCTGACACACAGCTTTGATCAACTGAAATATTTGTTGCCTATGCTCTGTTTAAATTGAAGCTATCTTTCTGATTCAGGTATTTAAATCTTCATCTAGTGAGCTGGTGGTTGTAGCTGGTAGAGTGGAGGTAGATGAATTTCCACACAAGCTCAAAAAAGTGTATTATATAATGTTGTAGCTGCTGGCATGGCACGTTGTTGGAGAACCAGTCTTCTAGACATTTAATGACAAAGAGAAAAAGTCACATGATCTAGGTAGTGGGTTGTCAATAATTGACTGATATTTTGACAGTGAAACATCAGTACTTAGAAGCTTCCTGATTAGTACCTCAGTTGTTTTAAATTTTGCTTTCAACTCGTTAGATTAAACAAGGAATCATCAGATCTTGTGTGGATGTAGATGTCTCTAGCGATGGCTTCAAATTAACAAATGATATCATTGCAACCATGTTCACATTTTAGCTGGGCATATATTTTATTTTTTGTTGTAGTTTAATTAACAAAGTTCTTAGATATGGGAAGGGAAGAGACACACATATATATATATATATATATGTGTGTGTGTGGATGCGCAGTAAAGCTGGATGATAAAGAACATGAAAACAACAATTAAAATGTGTTTCGTTGTGATTGAAACTGGATGAGGTGCAAATAACAATTCTAGTGTAATTTCAAAATCTATAATATTATTGTCAGTGATGGGGAGCTGTAGAGATCATTGCAGTGAAAGCAATCTGATGATTAACTCTAATCTCACAGTTCGTTTATGAATAGAAGAGATCAGAGCACCATTTTCCACCTTAATATTTAAATAATTACCTCTTCATAGAAGATCATATAAGTAAACAAAACAACTCACTAACATTCACATCAAATACTAAGACATGACATTGGATCAAAGTACTAGGGTTTGATTGATCAATAATCACCCAATTAACCATGAGCTCAAATTTTTCTATTGGTTTCATTGAACTTTTATAAACATTTGTAGGTTTTGGTGAAATGTGGTGTCCAAAATATGTTAACGACCGACCATGAATTACTGTAATAGATTTATTACTATTTATATAACCACCTTTGCTACCATATCCTTTGTTTATCGTTTAAAAAAAAAAAAATGAGGTAAATATTTTTGTGTATTTATTTTTCTGTTTGAATTTTTCCCCAAGTACAAAAAAACGACAGCTTAATAATGAGGAAACCTGATTTCTGTCTCTATGTAGGAGATGGTAACAAGAAATTGAAGAAAGAAGTAAATAGAGAAAAAGATACCATGATGCTTGAGAGAATGGCACTATAAAAAATTGTAATATGAAAATAAATATAATCATGTGGAGCCACAACTTGGAGTGGATAAAGGAGGAAAACTAAAAATAAAATGTTTCAGCTTTGCAGTTTCTCCAGTCTGGTCTTGTCCACAAATCTAAAACATATTTTTAGATACTCTACTGTAGGAAAAGTTAATAAACAAGTGTAGTGACAGAAGGATGTGGATAGATTACCCTACATCAGCAGACATGATATTTGTGGATAGATAACCCTACATCAGCAGACATGATACATCAGCAGATATGATACGTGTGGATAGATCATCCTACGTCAGCAGACATGATACGTGTGGATAGATCATCCTACGTCAGCAGACATGATACTTGTGGATAGATCACCCTACATCAGCAGACATGATACTTGTGGATAGATTACCCTACATCAGCAGACATGATAATTGTGGATAGATCACCCTACATCAGCAGACATGATACTTGTGGATAGATCACCATCACCCTACATCAGCAGACATGATACTTGTGGATAGAGACATCCTACATCAGCAGACATATTTGTGGATAGAGACATACTACATCAGCAGACATACTTGTGGATAGAGACATCCTACAGCAGACATACTACATCAGCAGACATGGTACTTGTGGATAGAGACATCCTACAGCAGATATGATACTTGTGGATAGATCACCCTACATCAGCAGACATGATACTTGTGGATAGATCACCCTACATCAGCAGATATGATACTTGTGGATAGATCACCCTACATCAGCAGACATGATACTTGTGGATAGAGACATCCTACATCAGCAGACATATTTGTGGATAGAGACATACTACATCAGCAGACATACTTGTGGATAGAGACATCCTACAGCAGACATACTACATCAGCAGACATGGTACTTGTGGATAGAGACATCCTACAGCAGATATGATACTTGTGGATAGATCACCCTACATCAGCAGACATGGTACTTGTGGATAGAGACATCCTACAGCAGATATGATACTTGTGGATAGAGACATCCTACATCAGCAGACATGATACTTGTGGATAGATCACCCTACATCAGCAGACATGGTACTTGTGGATAGATCACCCTACATCAGCAGACATGATACTTGTGGATAGATCACCCTACATCAGCAGACATGATACTTGCGGATAGATCACCCTACATCAGCAGACATGATACTTGTGGATAGATCACCCTACATCAGCAGACATGATACTTGTGGATAGATTACCCTACATCAGCAGACATGATACTTGTGGATAGATTACCCTACATCACCAGACATGATACTTGTGGATAGATTACCCTACATCAGCAGACATGATACTTGTGGATAGATCACCCTACATCAGCAAACATGGTACTTGTGGATAGATCACCCTACATCAGCAGACATGGTACTTGTGGATAGATCACCCTACATCAGCAGACATGATACTTGTGGATAGAGACATCCTACAGCAGACATACTACATCAGCAGACATACTTGTGGATAGATCACCCTACATCAGCAAACATGGTACTTGTGGATAGATCACCCTACATCAGCAGACATGATACTTGTGGATAGATCACCCTACATCAGCAGACATGATACTTGTGGATAGATCACCCTACATCAGCAAACATGGTACTTGTGGATAGATCACCCTACATCAGCAAACATGGTACTTGTGGATAGATCACCCTACATCAGCAAACATGGTACTTGTGGATAGAACATCCTACATCAGCAAACATGATACTTGTGGATAGATCACCCTACATCAGCAAACATGGTACTTGTGGATAGATCACCCTACATCAGCAAACATGATACTTGTGGATAGATCACCCTACATCAGCAGACATGATACTTGTGGATAGATCACCCTACATCAGCAGACATGATACTTGTGGATAGATTAGCAGACATGATACTTGTGGATAGATCAGCAAACATGATACTTGTGGATAGATCACCCTACATCAGCAGACATGATACTTGTGGATAGATTAGCAGACATGATACTTGTGGATAGATCACCCTACGTCAGCAGACATGATACTTGTGGATAGATTAGCAGACATGATACTTGTGGATAGATTAGCAGACATGATACTTGTGGATAGATCACCCTACATCAGCAGACATGATACTTGTGGATAGATTAGCAGACATGATACTTGTGGATAGATCAGCAAACATGATACTTGTGGATAGATCACCCTACATCAGCAGACATGATACTTGTGGATAGATCACCCTACATCAGCAGACATGATACTTGTGGATAGATTAGCAGACATGATACTTGTGGATAGATCACCCTACATCAGCAGACATGATACTTGATGGTGTTTTTTTGCTGATAGTAAAACTTGTGGCGTCAAGAAATTTGTGCTGTTATTGGCAAAGAAACTGTCCACAATGAGGCACCTTTAAGTGACTTGTTTTTGAAACCTATAGCAAGAAATAGCCTTTGTCTTCCATTTTACATACGTTCTATGATTCAACTTTGAAGTAAGTGTAAGGCTTGTTATAAATGCTGCTATTAACTCTTTCTGTATGTTTTGATACAATGTAAGCTGATTTTGGTTGCATACGCTTAGCCGATCACTCTCAAACTGATTCATGTAAACTGTCATCAAATTATAGTATTCTTTTTACACATGTTGTTATCATCTTGGTATTGGTGAAATCTAATTCTTTGTTCAATTATCTAAAAATTCATATACTAAAGGGAGGTCAAAAAGTAATGCACACCAATTTTTTTCTCGGCTAATAATAAAGATAGGAATATGAAATTTTGCACACTTGGAATATGACATGTTCCAATTATGTGCACCAAATTGCACAGCATTCGGATAGATATTACGCAATCTATGAACCGTTAAAATGGGCTTGTCAACAATGTCCGTTACAAACAGCGAATTGTCATAGAATTTCTGGTTGCGGAAAAAGAAACTGTGGCAAACATTCATAAACGACTGTGTGCAGTGTACAAATGTTCTGCAGTCGATAGGAGCACAGTTAGTCGCTGGGTTCAGAGAATTAAAGCTGCAGAAAGTGTATGAGTGGAGCTGCATGATTTACCACGTTCTGGACGTGTTGCCTCGGCTACCAGCACAGACATGTTAAACCGGGCTGATGCCATTATTCGTAAGGATAGGCGTATCACTAGTCAGCAATTGGCATTACAGCTTACAGTCAGCAAGGGAAGTGCAATCGCAATTTTTAAAACTCTCGGATATTCAAAGATTTGCGCTCGACGGGTTCCTCTGTGCCTAACAAATGATCACAGAGTTCAAAGGAAAACATTCTGTTCTGAATTGTTGGAGCGTTTCGGTGTTGAAGGAGAAATGTTTTTGTCAAAAATTGTTACCGGTGACGAAACGTGGGCACATTATTATGAGCCTGAAACAAAAATGCAGTCAATGGAATGGCATCATCCGCAGTCACCAAAAAAGAAAAAAATTCAAAACATCTCCATCAGCCGGAAAGGTGATGATCACTGTCTTCTGGGACATTGATGATGTGATTCTTGTTGATGTAATGACAAGAGGTGAGACAATCAACTCGACAGCTTACATCAATACACTGACAAAACTCAAAAATCGGTTCCACAGAGTTCGGCCTAATAAGCCATCTGCAGATTTGTTGCTTCAACATGACAATGCACGCCCTCACACAAGTCTGGTAACACGGGAAGCAATCAACAAATTTGGTTGGACTGTACTGCCCCATCCTCCTTACAGCCCTGATCTGGCTCCCTCAGATTTCCATCTGTTTGGACCACTCAAAAATTCCTGCGTGGGACACACTTTGACAATGATGAGGATGTGATCCGTGCAGTTAAAAAATGGCTACGCGAGCAGGACAAAACTTGGTACAAACCAGGCATTCATGACCTAGTTTCGCGTTGGCGTAAGGCAATACGCTTGGACGGAGATTATGTTGAAAAATAGGTAGTGTAAAGGGGATGCTCAGCTACAATCTGTGAAAATTTCACACATTTTGCCCGAATAGTTTCCGAGAAAAAATTGATGTGCATTACTTTTTGACCTCCCTACGTATATGTTTTGTGTTTGATTATCTAAAACCATGAACAATTTAGTCTCTGAAATCTCTTCCATTGCATTGATAAAAGCCCTTCCGTACAGAAAGAGTTAAGAGATTAAAGTTTCAGCTGGTCTGTTTGACCAAGACTTTGTCACCATTGTTCCTCTAACTAGAAATCATTCTACACTATCATGTTCACCATCTCTGCAGACATCAGTTCTTAGAATAAAGCTTCTCATGAAAAGGTATTTGAGAGTGAAATTAACAAGATTATGCTGTATAATTTTATATATGTCCTGCAGATGACAGAAACCTAATATAGGCAAGCTGCCAACTACTGTTTTTGTAAATAATGTGTTATTAATGAGACTGGCATGTCAGCTTGATTGATTTTTTGGGGGTTTTGTAAATGTCTCATGATTTGCATGTAATGTAGTAGTGTGAAGTCGTGTAGCTTCTCAATACTAAAGCATATTATTTGAAGGTTAGGGGGCCAGTACTTTACTTATTATCTTCAACCGTTCTGTGAACCAAGTACCCATTTTTTAAATCAATTGATTGAACTTGAACATGTCTAGATAAGATGTACCAGATTTCTACTGATAAGCCACACTCATTTAAATTTACTTTAATTGTTGTTTATGCCTTTTACTCGTCATGTTTTTATTTGATTTAAGGAGTTTTGTGTAAACATTTTTGGACAGTTCAATTATTTTAATTCATTGTTAAATGTCTTTTCCCAACATCCCAATTTTATTGCGAATGTTCGTTGAGACATGAACTTGTTAGTAACATAACTTTAATAGTCTTTGATTTGAATTTTGTTGTGGAACAAACCACAAATATGACTGAAACGATGACCTATTGATATTTGTTTTTTTTAACATGAAAAACATCAAAGTGACTGTTATTTATCTTCTTGTGGTGAAAAGGGGTCATTAAATAAAATCATGTCCGATCGTGGGGAAAAAATAATTTATTGGAACTCTCTACAGTGCTTTAATATGAAGGCAGAGACAATCATCTTGCTAGTGACAATAGTGGATCTGTTAGGGGTAGTAAAGTAGATGAGGAAACCAAATAAGCAAAGCTGGAGGTAATGCTGTTGCAGACTATGAGCCTGATCCGAATTTCCTGTTAGAAATTTACTTCACAAGCTGATTGGTGGGCACAAAAACAAGTTGGTGTAGATCCCCTGCCTAGATGACTTTACACATCAACAGACAGCAACCATATTGCTAGAACTTTGTGCTGTGAAAATCTTTGTTTAACCGTACAAGACCAAACTGTTAGCATAGGATAATCTTGCCATCAAGGACAAGAACAAAATAAAATAAAAAGACATAACCACATCAGTGCAAAGTTTTTGTTTGACTTTAGTGTTGTACCATCAAAATGTATGGCTTTTATTCATCCATGATTACTTGACAAGACTTCACATAATTGTTGTGGTTCATCAGCCCAATGATTCGATTTAGCCCCAGCAGACTTTTCTTAACTTAAAAGCACTATGAGAACTGCATTCTAACAATGGAAGAAATATTGGGAGTATGTAGTGGGGGGAAATTACTTTGGAGAGAACAGTTTCAAATGAGAAAGTCTTTACAGCAAATGTTTGGTTTGTTGTTGCTTTCCATAGCTACAGCAGCACATTCTCTATGCCATTTGGCATGTTGTTGAAACATTTTGTTTTTTTCTTTTTAAAATAGCTCTCTCATCAGTGTGTCTGTCTGTCACTCTCATAGAAAGCATGAGATGAGACAGTCTAGTTGAATGTTATATTTATGAACCAAATGTTTTTCATTAAAAAAAAAACCATTTTATTGGCGGAAATATGTTTGCAGTTTCTGAAAGCATTGATAATATATTAAATCAAAGAGCTCAAAAGATGCAAGTTAGTTTATTTATTTATTATTATTAAGATTCAGGTTGCATTTTGCTTAAATGTGTAAGATAATAGCTATTCATTATCGAAAGCAATAACAACAATTTGTCTTGTGTGTGTGGTGGTGAGTCCAGTTCTGGTTGGCATCAAATTCTCCGCCACAGGTGGGACCTGTATAATCAAAGGTAGTCATAAGTGTTGATTGTTCTCACCATCCTGACATTGATTTCTTCAAACCTCAAGCAATTCTTGGCTGTATAGTAAAATATCAAAGGAAGAATAAAAAAAAGGACAATGTAATTTTGCAGATACGACAAAACTAAACAACCCAAACTTTTGAATTAACCCTAGATTACGATACAGTAGTAAAAACTACTACCACTTAAATGTGACATTAGGTGCTCTAGAAATCGTAATTTCTCTGAACATTTGACAGACTCCTGCGTGTTTACACTAGGCAAAACACACTAAAAATTCATAGTACAGGATGATTTATGACCTGAGTTTCACTTCATTGATCAGATGTAATATAATGTCTACCTGTGCTATCACCATATGTCACTTAGTATATTCGACTACCTCATAGCGTTATTTTGTTGCGTTTTCTGAGTCTCTAAGGGTTGTTTGATGTCTGCCGACGACTGAGGAAATTCCCCTGGTCACAGCAAAAAAAAGGAAGTAAAAACAAATTTCTTAAAAATTGGCGATTTTTTTCACATTAAACAATCTTATAATCTCAAAAAAAAAAAAAAAAAAAAAAAAAAAAAAAAAAGTAATAATAATTCTAACAGCAATGGAAACAAATTAAACACCCAGGGGTCACCAGAATTGGTAATTAGGAAGGTACATTTAATGTTTAACACAGAAAAATGTCAAACTTTGAGAAATTTGTGTTTTGATATAGTAATTTTTTTCTTACGGTATTGTAATCTAGGGTTAAAAGGTCTTCAAGAGGAGACAGACAGAACATATCACATATTTTAAAATGTGCTTTCAGAATGACAGTCGGGTGGAAGAATCACTACATAAAAAAAAAATAATCTGTGGTTCAAAGAAGATAGCAATTCCAAAAATACACAACAGAGAAGCCCATAAAAGACAAGAATAGAGAATGTGTTACAGACACAGGAAAAATGAAGTGTCATTTCAGAAAAGAATGACAAGAAACACCTCCAAATTGTGACATTTACGGACATTAATTAAATATATTTTGTGACTGTCAGCCTATACTCTCAGTAAAAGTATGTGGACAGGAATTTATATGGCATTTATCGATTACTTATGTGAAATTTAATTTAATAACTGAATACTTTATGTATTTCCTTGATTTATTGTTATAATTCTTTGTGAATGTTTATGTAGTAGACAAATAAGTCAATGTTAATGCATACCTTGGTTCTTTTGCCAGTGTATTTACTGGGTAGTTTTGTTAAATATTATGTGACTGTAATTAAAAATACGTGCATCATGCCTTTGTTTACATCTTCTGTATATACCATGGTGGAGAAAAAAAAGATACAGGTAAACATCGCAGCAAAATAAGAGTTCTGCAACATTTTATTTTTTGTACAGTTCACACGTGACATTTCTAACACTTTCAAATTTAATTCACAGTATCAAAATCATCAGCACTTTATGTCTCAGGATCAAAACTATTTATCTGACCATGTCCGTAAACCTTTTTCGAACTGAATGCACAAATGTGCTGAGATTGTTGAAGGTGTTGAGCTTCTCCATTAGAACATCCATATCACTGATCTCAGGGTGACAATCTGCAACTGAAAAGGTCAAACACAAACTTTTAATAACAATTGGCCAATATATATATCCATTATATTTTGTATCAATGAAGCATATGTTATTAAGCAGTTAAATTAATGGTGCTGCTTGTAACTTTAATTATTTATACCTTGGGTATTGCATTCATTGCAAGTTGATCCGTCCTTTCTTCATGACATTATCCTCCCCTGATCTCAAAATTCCTATATGGTGCAAAAACATGACATTAGACAAGAAAGCAGAACAGAGAATTGAAGCCTTTAAAATGTGGATATATAGAATAGGTAGAATTGGATGGAAGGAAACAAAAACAAACGAAGTCTTAAAACAACTAAAAATGGAAAGAGAACTACTAAATACAATTGAAACAAGATAAATGTGATTTTTGGGCCATGTTAAAAGACACAACAGCCTACTAAAAGTAATCTTGGAGGGGAAAATACAAGGTAAAACAGGCAGACCAAGACTAACATGGATGAGTAACATCAAAAGATGGAGAAGTCAACCTATAACAACCTGCACCATCGAACCAAGAGACAGAGCAGAATGGCTTTCCATGATAGCCAACATTCGTTGCAGAGACGGACTCACTGACCTCAAAGAGATTTCAGAGTCAACATTTTTTCATGGTTTTAAGAATCTAACATATTATATATGAATTTTTAGATAATTGAACAAGGTATTACATTTCACCAATACGATACAAGAGATGTAAAAAGAATATAGTTTGATGATGGTTCACACTAATCAAACTGAGAGGAGTGCATGGTGCGGCGAAACATACGGAAAGAGTTAAAGAACCCTTGGCAGTTAAAATAATAAAGAATAGGCCATAAATTTGGCAGCTGCTCAAACAAAATAAAATCCTACCCACACCGTGGATTCCAGGCAGTGCTACATAGTTCGTGCATGTGGGCCTGGATTCTTGTCAGATTATCTCAAGTAGGATATCAGAGCACCGATCATATATTAGTTCGGTGTACAGTGATGATCCTAACAACAACAAAGAAAGGCATCCTTATATGACGTAGATGTGACGCCCTTTACAATCTTCTCAGGAAGGTCACAATGTTACCTTCAGGCAGATATGGGCATCAATAGATTTCAGTAACACATTTCTGAAATTCAAACTAGATGATGATCTTTGCACTTGTCAATCAAAAACAACACATTCTCTAGTCTTGCAACATGTACAATTCAGGATGAGACAAACACTGGCCTTCTGAGATGGCTCAAGGCCTTTGCTAGAGATGTGGACCACAGTGAAGTATTATCCTGAAATTGGCACATTTTCTGCCTCATTCTGAGGATTTCAGAGAGAGCATTGACAGGAGATTAGCTACTGTGCTCTTTCACTAATTGTCTTAGGTGATAGTGTGGGAAGGGATTTGGAAAAACAACTACAAGAGTATAAAGGGTCAAATGAGGTGTGTATAACCAACCAGCTCTTGGAACCATCATCATTCATGATCGTTGCCCTATTCTGAAGAAGAAAGAGCATGTTAAGGACTTCCCTAAGCACAATGAGTGCAGATCTAACTAATCATTATCTCACCCCACTCAAAGCTGGAGCTCATATTCTTTGCTTTAAATGCATGAATTTTAATGGACCTTGCAGTTCACTCGTTACATACTTCCTGTTACCTGTCTACTAAGATGTTCTATTCTTCTTATGCTAAACATACTTCCAAGTTCATGGAATCTTGGGGTAACAGTTTTTCCCCCATTATATTCTGTCCTCGTCTAACAAGTGCTGATAGAGTATCTTCCTTGCATATCATTTTCTCAATCATAATTGCATCATAGAATCAAGCTTACTCTGGCCTGTAGGGAACAGGCAAATAATTGCAATGCTGTAGTAAAGCTGGTAGCAAGAAGCCAGTAGTGGAGTGTGATAAACACTCCCAGGTATGGTGACAGCTTTACAAGGAAGGAACACAACAAAATGCTAACGTTTCAGCCTGTGGCCTTCTTCAATATACAGGGATAACGACAACAAACGGTGAAGCACAAATATCTATAACTACATGCCAGATGATAAAGTATAGGGAGAGGTGGACGGAGAGAGGAAAAGTAGGATGGTGAGATAAAAAAAAAGAGAGAGATGTGTTACATGAGGGGAGGTAGGATGAGTGTAGAGATATATAAAATCGTACGATTATAAAATGAAGAGGAGCTAGAGAGTAAAGAGTGAAACTTATATAGTAAATAATGTATCTATAAAATTATATAAAAATGACTTAGCTGGAAAGACTGGTCTGTCCTTTGGACAATGCAATTATATCCAAAGATGATACAAGATAAGATAATTAAAAAAAAAAAAAAAAAAAACTATCTTTACGTCACATGCACCATTGCTGGTGTATGACGGGGGGCAACGATAGGACCAGAGAAATAAAGGCCGCTTGGTCAAGCAGTCGCCACGACGTGTGAGACTCAGGATTTTTATTTCACCCCCGATAGAAAAAATCCTTTCTGTCTACCGCGGTCTTCGAACACCGAACGTCAGCTTGTCAGCCAGCTGAACAGTGGTTTTAGCCGCAGATAATTAAATAGCCACATCAAATATATACCAAACTTACCATATGTAATACCAAACTTACCACATTACTTTATGTATCCACTTACCCACATATTTCCTATTCTCATCAATTCTGAGAGAAAAGAAAAAGCAGGAATCTGGTTTATGACGATTTATGTTTGTGAAAACAAACTGCAGCCATCCACCTATTTTATGGAGCCAAGAGAACAACTTTAGTCCATGTTTATACATAATTGTTATAGCATTAATAAATAACATTTCAGAAAATGAAAAATATCTTATGCAACAATCTATGTCAATAGAAGTGAGAAAGAAAGTTCATCGGTGCTATATAGAACCAATTCTGACCTATGGAAGCGAATCATGGACAGTAGACAAACAAGTGAAAAGACGATTAGAGGCCACAGAGATGAGATTTCTCAAAAGAATGTTGAAAGTTCCCTGGACAGATAAAAAGACCAATGAGGAAATTCTTAAAGAGGCCAACACAAAAAGGGAGCTCCTAAAAGAACATCAGAAAGAGACAATCAACATTTTTCTGACACATCATGAGAAGAGGAAAGTTGGGATACTTGGTAACAACTGGCAAAATAAAAGGAAAGAGAGATCGCGGACGACAAAGAGAGAAAATACTGGATAGCTTGGTGTCATGGCATATAAAACAGTCAACAACAGAACTGATACGATGCACTGTAGATAGAAGATTGTGGAAGGACATGACCGCCAACCGATATGGCACATGATGATGTTATGGCATTGTTTTGTATGAAGGGTGGTCAGAAAGTAATGCATCACATTTTTTTCACCACAGAGTATTTTATTTCAAAATGCATATATATGTTTACCTGGATTTGTCTCTACACATGGCTGTTTTTTTTCACATAATCTTCAAAAGCTTTAACAGCTTTATGCCAGTGCGAAACAAGTGCATGCATGCCCTGGTTGTGCCAAATATTGTCCTGCTGATGTAGCTATTTCCTCACTGCGTAAATCACACTCTCATTGTCAAACCTTGATCTACATAGCGCCTCTTTAAGTTGACCAAAGGGATGGAAATCAGAGGGAGCCAGATTGGGGCTATAAGCTGGGTGGTGGTGTGGGTGGGGGGGGGGGGGTGTTTCCACCCTAATTTGTCGATGGCTTTCTGTGTTTTAAGCTGTGTGAAGTTGTGCATTGTCATGTTGAAGCAACAGTTCTGGATACTTGTGAGGCTTTACTCTACAGTACTGCTGATTGAGATTCTTTTTTGAGTGCCTCGATGTAAACTTCAGAACTGATTGTCTCACCTCTTGACATCACATCCACAAGAATGATACTACAAATAATAGCTTCACCACGGTTTATCATGTCTACTCTGGTGGCTATTGGAGGACATTATGAGCACACTTGATCAGTCAAATCTGAGTGTGCGATTGCTGCAACTTTAACACTCTCAGCAGAGTGACGTAAAGGGCTTCTACTAACTGCATGGGAGCCGCGATAGCTCAGTGGTTAGTGAACTGGACTACAAAGGACAAGGGGTAGGGTTCGATCCCAACCGACGGCTTCCGGGATCACCCAGCCTTAGATGGGTACCGGATTTTTTTCTGGGAAAGTAAAGCAGCACGGGCGTAATACCAACCACATTACCCCAAAAATCATGTGCTGAAGGTCTGTAAAATATAGGGTCACTAACACCATATTTCCCTATACGCCACTTGGCGTGATGGGGGTACTTTACTTACTTTTACTAACTGCATAACTTTCATACACAGCACATAAACATTTGTGAATGTTCACAACCATTTCCTTATCTGCAGCCAGAAATTCTATTACATAATGCATAACGTTGTTTGTACTGTGAGTTCTGCATCATCATCATCAAGTACCATGCATGCTGGAGTAGATGATCACGTCTTGCCACAACTTTCGATCTCGACAGTTATTTATCATTTCTGTTATCTTCTTCCAAGTTAATTTTATTTACTTACATATCTGTGTGTATTGTTTGTTGTTCCTGATGAAGGCCTTTTGAGCCGAAGCACCATTCATTCATTATGTAAAACTTTAACCACACCATTTTTCTTATTTTTTCATTTACAATCAGTTTTACTGCAGCTTTGCATTTCTTTGCCTTCACCCTGTACATTCTTTCCACTGTTCTTAACTAGGTGGTATTTTACCCTTTACATTCTTTCCACTGTTCTTAACTAGGCGGTATTTTACCCTTTACATTCTTTCCACTGTTCTTAACTAGGCGGTATTTTACCCTTTACATTCTTTCCACTGTTCTTAACTAGGCGGTATTTTACCCTTTACATTCTTTCCCCTGTTCTTAACTAGGTGGTATTTTACCCTTTACATTCTTTCCACTGTTCTTAACTAGGCGGTATTTTACCCTTTACATTCTTTCCACTGTTCTTAACTAGGCGGTATTTTACCCTTTACATTCTTTCCACTGTTCTTAACTAGGCGGTATTTTACCCTTTACATTCTTTCCACTGTTCTTAACTAGGCGGTATTTTACCCTTTACATTCTTTCCACTGTTCTTAACTAGGCTGTATTTTACCCTTTACATTCTTTCCACTGTTCTCCACCAGGCTGTATTTAGTCTATTAATTTCATAGCAATAGATAATGGATTGCTGTAAAACTGGTGATGAGGGTATTAACACAGGGTATTACAGCAGCTTTAGTAAAGTATACAATACAAAAACACTGTTTCGGCCTTCCTCAGAACATGTGTCAAAGTTAACTAATTATGCACAACATTGTACCTGTCACTTTTTTCAATTCCAAAGACAATTGTTTCGTTGAATAAGCTTCCTCTTCCTCCAGGACTTTTGTAGCTGGCTCCACAATTGATGCTGCAATAGAAAATTTACAAACTTGTTCATTGTTTAGTCTTAAAGGTTTTTTTTAATGTGATACTTTAGCAAGATAAACAGATTGAGCTTGTATGCAAGAACAGAAAATGACATTTAGACATCATTCTTTAGACTGTCTAACTTGGCATGAGCCAGATCTGATGGCCACAGACTTGACTGATCAGATCTGACACCGAGCAACATCATATGAGGTTTTATGCATTACAACTTTACCAGTAGATCATCTGTACAAATCTGTACCTCTTACTGTGTCTCCATCACAAAGTAGTAGAGGAGCATATGTCCTCATATCCTCTAAGAGGTGTTCTGGTGGTAGCAATATTACCAAGGGATTGTCAAAAGGCTGGAAATCCCCTTACTCTACCTCTTTGTGGTGCCTCTAGTAACAGGCCTACCAGTCTAGTCTGATCAAGTGAATAGGGATTCAAAAGGGAAGGCAACCTGGTACTCAAAAATACTGTGCTGAAGATTAATGTGTTGGGCCGAAAGGTGAAAATAAACAAAACACCTATGTCCACTTAACGTCCGAGGTATGACAAAGAGAACTATCCTTTCCTTTAATAGTCATCATGTGAACACAAGAGAAAGAAAGAAAAAAGACTAGCTTCATTATTATTTATAGATACAAAGCTGAATACAGGGCTCATGGAAATTATTATATTGATGAATGATGACAAAGAAGATAGCACCACTAAAACAAGTAGAGCTCATGTGATTGTGATTTTATCTTCATTTTATAGCACCACTAGAACAAGTAGAGCTCATGTGATTGTGATTTTACCTTCATTTTATAGCACCACTAGAACATGTAGAGCTCATGTGATTGTGCTTTTACCTTCATTTTATAGCACCACTAGAACAAGTAGAGCTCATGTGATTGTGATTTTACCTTCATTTTATAGCACCACTAGAACAAGTAGAGCTCATGTGATTGTGATTTTATCTTCATTTTATAGCACCACTAGAACAAGTAGAGCTCATGTGATTGTGATTTTACCTTCATTTTATAGCACCACTAGAACAAGTAGAGCTCATGTGATTGTGATTTTATCTTCATTTTATAGCACCACTAGAACAAGTAGAGCTCATGTGATTTTATCTTCATTTTATAGCACCACTTGAACAAGTAGAGCTCATGTGATTTTATCCTCATAATCTCATGAAACTTAAAAATGTATTTTCTGCCAACACTGTTATCAGTATCAAATATTAAGAGCTAAAGATAAAATGAAAATAACCACCAAATTAGATATTTTAGATGAGAATTCTAAATATAACAAGAGGAGATAAAAGATGAGAAAAAAAAATTTTAGAAGAAGAGGAATAGGTCTTTACTTCAAATCATAGTGACATAATAATTACACTATAATTAAAATTATATGAGCCAGTAGCATGGAGGATTGTTTTTCTTCATCTTGCTACAGACAGTTGATCAGTGGTCTAACAAGTTGCCATTGTGAAACATCTATTGTTACTGAAACAAAAAACTTAAATTCTTAAATAGAAAATATCTATAATCAATAAAAGAAATTTAATATATAATAGCCATTTGATGAAAAGAGACAACAAAAGAATCCCAAAGCAAGCAATGGGAATCATAGGGTGAAAAAAAAAGCAGCCAATCTAGAAAAACACTAAAAAGAACATTGAGGTGAAAGACAATAACAGCAGGCATCAACTCCACATCAGATTGAGAAGCTTGCCCAGAACAGGGACAAGTAGTGGGATACAATATAGATCCTGTGCAGGGTTTGACACTTGATAACAAAGTTTCAAGTAGTAAGCACTTCAGTTTTTTCCACTCGAGAAAAGTAAACACTGAAACATTTTTTTAGACTCAGCAAATTTAACAAAATGTGTTATAACCGATTTTCAGGCTGGGCAATAGTGTTATAAAAGATTTTTTAAATATAGGATAAATGAGAAGAAATTTAGGGATTTTTAAAATTGACATTATATCAGGATTCTTGCTGTAACCGGTCATCTCATACAAATGGATTCTAATGTGACATTGTGAGTGATCAGGAAAAAGAGTGCGCACTAATGAATACTACCTATATCCAAAAAAACTTATATCTATAATCTCCTTTTCTTTTCATGTAAGATAACTCTCCTATTTTCCTTACTCATGAACATATACAAGTTAATGTCTAATTCCACAGACCCTA
Source organism: Megaustenia siamemsis (assembly GCA_032433765.1). Classification (NCBI taxonomy): domain Eukaryota; kingdom Metazoa; phylum Mollusca; class Gastropoda; order Stylommatophora; family Ariophantidae; genus Megaustenia; species Megaustenia siamemsis. Next base: position 12,789,002 of record JAVIAB010000051.1, on the reverse strand, counting down.
TATATAGTAATACAATTGTATACCCCTGAACATTTTATTTCAACAAAAGAACACCAGCTCTTAGTCTTCCAACTGGAGACTTCCTTATTATCCTTATAACCTCCTTAGTCTTCCAACTGGAGACTTCCTTATTATCCTTATAACCTCCTTAGTCTTCCAACTGGAGACTTCCTTATTATCCTTATAACCTCCTTAGTCTTCCAACTGGAGACTTCCTTATTATCCTTATAACCTCCTTAGTCTTCCAACTGGAGACTTCCTTATTATCCTTATAACCTCCTTAGTCTTCCAACTGGAGACTTCCTTATTATCCTTATAACCTCCTTCACAGAAGCTTCCCTGTGTTTCAGTGCCCTTTGTCTCTTCATTTTGAAGTTCTAGCAGCTTCTCAAATTACAACTTCCTCCTGTGGTCCTGTACTAGTTCCTCCACAATGATCTCCTAGATGTACATGCACCTTGCCAGGTAAAGGAAATGAGTTCAACACAGTGAATGGTGACAGCTTTATAGAGAAGGACAATACAGACTATTCACATTTGATGCAGTCTTCCTCAGAAACTTACAAACCCTAAGGGGCCTCGGTAGCCTAGTTGGAAAAATCACCCGACTGGGCCACCACATGTTCGGACAACCCATGTTAGATACCCGCTGGAAGCAGTATGAATTGAACTTGTGTTTGGGAAAAAATACCCAAGCGGTCAACCCAGCCACTGGCAGAAATGGGTACCAGGGTATCACTCTTGGAAGGTGAGGAAAGCCGCCTCACATCATGAGTTTCAATGCTTGAAGCGACACTATCCAGAAGTCTCCGAACACTTCTGGATAGGCAGCCGAGCATATATGGATTGAAACTTGTGTGCGAAGATGCAGATTCAAATCTCATACATTACCTGTAACTTACAGCAAAAACAAACAGACCGGCTTTACCGCAGCTCTGCAATTATTTGTTTGTTCCTTGTTTTCAGCTTTACTGCAATTGTTTGCTTGTTCCTTGTTTTCAACTTTACAGCAGCACTGCAATTATTTGCTTGTCCCTTGTTTCCAGCTTTACTGCAATTGTTTGCTTGTTCCTTGTTTTCAACTTTACAGCAGCACTGCAAATTGCTTGTTCCTTGTTTCCAGCTTTACCACAGCACTGCAATTATTTGCTTGTCCCTTGTTCCCAGCTTTTTCACAGCACTGCAATTTGCTTGTTCCTTGTTCCCAGCTTTACCACAGCACAGCAATTATTTGCTTGTTCCTTGGCAGTTAAACCTGGATGAACAATTTTGCAGCTTTAAGGAAATTGTCTCTTTGTCCCCATTTTGATTTATGATCAAGATTTATTTCCACACTCATTACCAGTATTTGAATTCACACTCACTTTATCACCTTATGTTACTGACACTCAAAAAAAACCCAGAAATAGAAAGAAAAAAGAAAGATTTTATCACAGTTGCTCCCAAGAAGTTTTAAACACTGTGGCCAGGCCATTTTTCAGAATTCTTGTTTTAATTTGAAGGAGATAATACATTTTAATTGATCTAAAACATGCGGTCTGATCAGACAATTTGTTCAGAAAGTTGGAAAAGATGTTAAATAAGAGAATTACAAGGTTTTAGCAGAAATAATTCAGGAAATGTCAATAAATTAAATGCAGTAAAACACAGCTCAGGGTTTCTTGTGCCAGTTACTAGAGCCATGATTTGCGGCTCAAGGTACGGAACATGTTAAAGTGAAAAAAAAATATCAATATTAATGTAAACAGACCTTCTTCAAGAACTTTCTTTTCTTTAAGCAGGAGTAACAACTCTTCTTGCAATGTTGAAATTAATTGATTGTTTCCAGCTTTTTTCACCTCCTTGATCCCAATCTCTGCTTTAAGATTCTTCAGGTGCTGTTTCTTGTTTGTGTCAACTTTAAGTAAAGAAAAAAATATTAATGTTAAGTTATAACACTGGAAGAGTTGCAACAATTCTTGTATAATTCTAAATTTAAACACAAATTTACTTAAAACATGAGCAGTTATAAAGTACTTTTAACGTGCTGAAGTCGGATGTGTTGGGCCGAAAGACGCAAATATCACAGTTATACTGTAAACCACAACACAACGCAGACACACCCACTTAACGTCCTTTTAAGGGCGGATGATGAAGAGTAATTCTGTAGTCTACTAGAATACTCTAGAATACTTGAGTCATCGGGCGAACGCAAGCAAGCAAAGTACTTTTAAAATTACAGATCAACACCAAGAACAATAGAAGTTACAAATATTTGTATTATAACTAAATTAACATTATTTTAACAGATACTAAACAATTATAAAATATAAGAGCCCTGTCTGTAAATTAATTCAGGACGTCAACCATGTAAATGTATTAAATAAGAATTATACCATAACTCTTTAATTTAAAATTGAAATTTTTTTTCCTGTTATTATAAATAATTATCATCAATATAATATTTTAAATGCTTGACTCATTTTAAAATAAATGTTGAATAAGAGACATTTTTTTTTTTAAAAAGAAGAAATCTGTATCATAATTAACATTTTTCTCTTAGTATTATTTTTGTCACTAGGTGAACACAAACAAACAAACAAACTTGTACATATTAAAATATATTTTGTGTATGAAAGTTGTTTTGAAAAGTTTTGCTCACTAGTCGATAATTTTAATAATATGAAGGGAACATACATGAGATTGACATTTTCTGAAAGTTTGGAATGCCCTTTACATGAAATGTCTTGATTGATTTTTCAACGCTGTCACCCTCCAGCTACATACATAAATATCAAGTTCGGAATGAGTTGTTGCACTCAATTGAAGAAGAAATCAGACTTTTCCTGGCGCCAGGTCTGTAGAGTTTGCATCTCTTCGTCAAAAGCAAACTGTTGTCCCTTGAGGTGTTCCTCCAGTTTAGGGAACAGGAAAAAGTCACAATGTGCCAGACTGGGACTGTATGGCAGATGCGATAAAATGTCATCAGAACTGAGACACTCCAATAAACCACTGTATATTGTCTGGGGGATACAACTTTAAAATATAGAGCTGAAGAGCCAGCCCTCTTAACAAGAAAAAACTGATTTTTTTTTAAAAATTATAAAGAATTCTATGCTGGTTTGTGGAAATAAACATTACCATATAAAACTGATTTAACAGATGTATTGGGGGTAAAAGATTAACTGATTACTTGTTGAGAGAATGGATTTTGCGGCTCTCTAGAGGGGTCTAAAGGTGTTTATTTCCTTTCAACAGATGTCACAATGCTGATGCTACCTGCAGCTGCTAGTTATACACATTTTTGGTTCACCCTGACAGCCTTAAGTTGTACTTGAAACAAATATAATTTTTGTTTGTCCCTTCACACAATCACTGTGGCACTCTCAGATCTAAGCATCAATAGTTGAGGCATGCCACAATTTAAGACTCCACAATATGTGTTCTCAGAGTAAACCTGTCAGTTTTTTTACTGGACTCAGAAAACACTGAATGAACTATCAAAAATATTGGATGATTTTACAGATGGTTGGAAGTAGACTGCTGTTAATCTTCAGTAGAGACTGCCAGGCACTATCTTGCTGAACGGCTTCTCTCAACTCTGTTTCAGTCAAAAGTATAATGACAGGTCAGACAGAATCTACAGGTCTTAAAAATATAAAATAAGTATCAAATTGTGACAATGAAGATGGATAGTTAACAAAAGATATGATAACAAGGTTCTAAGAACTTTCAAAAAGAAATGAGATTAATACCTTTCACATGTGTGTTTTGTTGATCTTTTACTGTAATTTCTAGTAAGCTCAGTTTCTCTGAAAGAAAAACAAAACAAATGTTCATGTTTTATTACTGTGTTATATACCTTTAAATACAAGACTAACATTTTAACAAATGCAATCACAAGATAAATAGGAGAGATTAATCCCAAATGCTAGAAAACATTCAGCTCAAATCAAATAATTTAAGACAGATATGACATTAAATCATAATTTAACAAGGTAAAAACTATAATTCAAATTATTTCAGTAACAAATGTTCAATTTTATACTTATTGTACATGTAAATATATACATGTGTTACTTTATACAAATTTTAGATTCATGTCATTTTTAGCAGTGGAGTCCATCATTTACGTTTACCTTCATGATTCTACTACACATGGGAACTAATTCATTACAAAGAAGAACCACAACGTTGCAAATATAAATCAATGAGGTGTTTACTTTTCAAAGCTTTCTCTTGGTCTTGATTGTTACCAGCTTCAAAAGTGTTGACAAAGTCCAAAAGCTTTTGCTGTCTGGCATGATGGAGCTTGGATAACAATTGCTGGCATTCCTCCATTATTCTGTGATGGTGAAGAACCCTAATTGTCTGCAAGAGAACACTTACATCTATCAAGATAAACAAATATTTAGCCTTTATAGGAATTGACGTAACTAATAAATGTAATAGGGCATAGATTAAGCATTAGAAATTGACATTCAAACATGTTTAATTTAGACTCTAAATCTTACAAAGTCTGGTACCGTGGCACTGTTTCCAAGAACTTATGATTGTATATGTTCATTACACCAGAAAATTCTCTCTTATTTCTTAGCCATTTACACATTTTTCGACTTGATATTTGAGAAGTTTATGGAACTTAAATAATCAATTACTTCCTGTATTTTGATCATGATAATTTTTCTCTGGAAGTGAAAAAAAATATGACCAGAATTACTCTATTCCAAAGCATTTTATACAAGACAACAAAAGAAAGTTGTGCATGTGACTGGCAACCTAGAGTTTTAAAACATTGCAGCAGAAACCACTGTTGCAAGAATTTAGAGTTCATCCATACTGTCTTGCAACCACTATCTATAATTGAAGTTATAGTTTATACGATCAATCTACTGGCCTTTCGAGCCAAAGACGGCACATAGAGTAGAAATTCTAGACTCTCTGTGTTAAATGATCTTTATTGTCAAGTATCAGATCTTGCACTGGACCCACATTGTATCTTGGCACATGACTCTGTTCTGGACAAGTTCAATTTCAATGTGGGAGTTGATGCCTACTGCTGTTGCCTCTCACCTTAGTGTTCTTTTTAGTATTTCTCTAGGCCAACCTCTTTTTCTTTTACATTCTGGTTCCCTTTTGACAGCCTGCTTTGAATTTTCTTCTTGTTTCTTCTCATCACATGGCTATGACCACTTTCTTTTCTTAATTATTGATGATATTTTTCTATGCTTTGTCATTTCTCTTATTTCTGACTATCTTAAATTCATTCCATGGTATATAAAGTATTTTCCAGAGGCATTTGTTTTCAAATGCATCAAATTTATTTTCTATTTCTTTAGTTATTTTCCAGCTCTCGCATGCATAAGTAAGTGTGGATAATACATATGATTTGAAAATCATGAGCTTTGTTTTTGTGATTAGTAAAAGTAAAGTACCCCCGTCACGCCATGTGGCGTATAGGGAAATATGGTGTTAGTGACCCTATATTCTACAGACCTTCAGCACATGATTTTTGGGGTAATGTGGTCAGTATTACACCCGTGCTGCTTTACTTTCCTAGAAAAAAATCCGGTACCCATTTAAGGCTGGGTGAACCCGGAAGCCGTCGGTTGGGATCGAACCCTACCCCTTGTCCGTGGTAGTCCAGTTCACTAACCACTGAGCTATCGCGGCTCCTTTTTTGTGATTAGTAATTTTGATTTTCATATTTTATCAAGGTTCCTGAAAGTCGCTGCTGCCTTCACTCTTCTGATTCTAATTTCTTTCAGAACCAAAAAGAAAAAACAAACAGATAAAATGTAAAAGGTGGTCAGAGAATCTGACACCATCACCGTCATCAAAACTGGAAAAGATAAATTAAATAGGTAGACAGACTAACATTCTTAAAGAGGGAAGTAGCAAATTCATTTTAAATACAAAGTAACAAACTCTGAGGCAACAGAAACAGATTTTTTAAAAACTAGAATCACCCAAAAGTCAAAAGACTGACTGACCTACAAAATTATCATAAAATTACTAATATAAAGGTAAAGTACAAGGCTTGAATCGGCATCTTAGCACGCAAAATTTTCACCCATATGTGCTCGGCCGCCTATCCGTTTGGAGACTTCTGGATAGTGTTGTGAATACAACTCACACTGCTTCCAGCAGGAATCAAACACAAGTTGCAGGAGCTACTGAGTTAAGTGCTCTGTGCACACCGTGAGCTGTGTGTCTCATCCGTTTTGATCCTGTTTCGATATCCCGCTTGTTTACGATGAATGATGATATCGTATGACAGGGAACAGTTGGCTGTGTTCACTTTCTGCACGGTTTCGCCTTATGTCTTTTGGCGTGTGCTGAGACTACTACGATGGGGACTACAGTTACCTTTCTTTGTTTGGGAGATGTGTTAGTAATTCGGATGATTCCACTGGCACGAGCGGTTGAGCAATTATGGATTTTAATTCGTTTGCAGTGATACCGAGGCCTTCCATAACCAATAACAAGTTGTCCTAACATCGGTAGCCCAGTCAGGTGGTTTTCCCAACCAGTCTACCAGGCCCCAAAAGATTACTAATATGTAACCTATCAATATACTGAGTGTAAATAACACTTTATTTTCCCTTGATTACTGCAAGACTCAAACAATGTGAAACATTTTTTTTTAAATGACAATATGTCTAAGATAGTGTCCATTGACAAAACAAAAAGCCAACCCAAAATCATCATCAACAATGAAGAAATTAAATTTGTAACAACCTATAAATATCTGGAATCTGTAATAACTAACAATGGAGATTGTTAGAAATAGATCAAAAGAACAACAATGGCAACACAAAAATTAAACACCATGAAGAATATGTAGCATAATACCAACATTCACCTCTGTTGAAGTCCCCAGAGACTAGGAACTTAATTTTTGCTTATCAATCCATTTTTCCCTGACAGGTTCGTACACAGGGGTTCCTCACTGCACAAGCAGACAAATCTGTCTTCGGAGGTACTCATATTTTTTCCATCGATAAGTAATTGACATTTCAAGTCGGGCCTCGCTGCTGATAGAAATTCTTCTTCTTCTTTCCTTCCTCATTTGCTTTTCAGCATCGAGGGGAGATATAATTTGCAGTTTATTGCTCTTCTGTTAATCTCTGCTGCTGTTATGTTTCCTAGTGCTTCTAATATTTCGTCGATCCATCTTTTTCATGGTTTACCCTTGGATCTGGTATTCTCGCAATGTTTGTTGAGGGCTCGTTGTATTGTATTTTGATTACTCTGCCTTGTCACGTGGCCAAACCATTTTATCTGTTGTTTCTTTATATATTCTATGGCGGGGCTATTCCTAGCTTTTTTCTCAGTTCTTAATTTCTGATCTTATCTCTCAGACTGTTTCCTGTCATTCGTCTGACACATTTAATCTTATTTGGAGACAAAAACGATGTCCTAACATCATCAAGCGCTACACATTTTTAAAAAAAATAGGATGATCAACATTTTCTGGAGGATGTGAACTTCCGGTCAATATGCGGATAGGTGACAGGAACCATTATAGACTGTATCTGAAAAGTGTTCCTTGTAGCAGTTTGCTCATATTCCAAGTCTGGCTTGCTGCAGCAGCTACTGAGTTAAGAGCTCTGTGCACACAGTGAGCTGTGCATTTAATCTGTTTTGATCGTGTTTCGATATTCTGATTGCTTATGATGAATGATGATATCGTGGGATGGGGAACAGATAGCTGTGTTCACTTTCTGTGCGGTTTCGTCTTATGTCTTTTGGTGTGTGCTGAGACTACTATGATGGAGACTGCAGCTACCTTTCTTTGTTCGGGAGATGAGATATTAATTTAGATGACTCCACTGGCATGGGCAGTTGAGCAATTATGGATTTTAATTCGTTTGCAGTGATACCAGGGCCTTCCATAACAATAACCATTTCATTTCAGTAGAGGTTATTTTTCTTATTGTTCTTGCTTCTAGGGTCCAGTACTGGCAATGGTAGCACAACATTGAGATGATGATTGTATTGTAAAGAGCCTGTTTTGCCTCTAGAGTTGTTTCCTTGTAGGACAATAGTGGTGATAGCTGGACCAATGATTTCTTCTTCTTCTGCGATCATGGCTCATTCAGACTAGAACTCTGGACTCTCTTATGAAGGTAGCTGTCTGTTTAAGTGATTCGGTTGCCCCATATAGTTTAGCTGTCCAATGATTTGACAAGCTTTGATGCGTCTTGAGTCTATCTCTGCTGTTTGTGAATTGTTGTTTGTCACTAACCTTCCAAAGTATCTGAATTCCTCTACTTGTTTTAGTCTATAGTTATGTTGATGTTCTGTTTCTCTTTGGTAACATTCATGACTTCTGTTTTTTTTTTACATAGATTTTCATGTTGTATTTTGTGCCTGTGCTGTTGAGTTACCTACAGAAAGAAACAATCAACATTTTTCGGGCACATCATGAGAAGAGGAAAGTTGGAATATTTGGTTACAACTGGCAAGAAAAAAGGAAAGAGAGATCGCAGACGACAAAGAGAGAAAATACTGGATAGCTTGGTGTCATGGCATGGAAAACAGTCAACAATAGAACTGATACGATGCACTGTAGATAGAAGATTGTGGAAGGACATGATCACCTACGCAAACCGGTATGGCACATGATGATGATGCTGTTGAGTTTATTTAAGTGTTCTTGTAGGTCTTCTATTTTTCCATGCATTAGTGCCTGATTGTCTGCAAATAAAAGCTTGTTGATCTCCTCTGTATCTGATGGGTTGGCTAACTTGCATATATAGTCCATGTACGTAATAAACAGTAAGGGGGATAGTCCGCACCACTATCTTACACCTGATCTAACTTCAAAGTGGTCCATGCTGCTGTTCTGACTGTGAAGTTGCTGTTGATGTAGAGTCTTTTAATTAGGTTAGTTAGATGTTGGCTAGACAGAAATTACACATAAAAATATCAACTGGTACAGCTGGATTTGAACTCATATACTCTCTTTTTCAGACCAGCATCATGCCTCGAAACCAACCAGTCCCCATCACCAGCAAAATTAAAATTACTAAGGACATGTATCTTCCTGATAGCAACAAATGGTTGTGAATCATGGACAATCTCACAAACAGTAAAAAAGAAAATCAATCCATTCAAAACAAAATGCTAAAAAAAAATCCTTATCATTCCTTGGTTAATGAAAAAGAGCAATAATTACAAATAAATCATCATATCATGCATGTCTTGATCTGCATATACTCACACAGTTCATATCACAGTTGACACTTGACTTACATTAATTTGATAAGTCTGGCTATTTTTTGGTATCATCAGTATGACTATAACTTAACTAATGTAAGTGAGTTTTAGAAGTTGTGATCAGTCATTTAATTTTAAGTCCAACTGTTTAACCATTAAACAGCAAGTGGAAAATTGAGGGACGAAGAGATAGAGGGAGACAAAGAGAAAAGATAGCAGACAGATTAAGAGAATGGCTCGGCAAAAAGTCAACAACAGAAATGATAAATAACTGTCGAGATCAAAAGTTGTGAAGTGGCATGATCACCTACGCCAGCAGGCATGAAACCTGATGATGATGAGGTTTAACTATTATTTAAAAGATCATTATTATTATTTATTAATAATTAAATTAATTAATTATTTAATAATAAATTAATAATTATTAAATTACACTTAGTCTTACTATACCCACACAAAGAGAACTTGATCCATTACACACATATTTTAATATTTAAAATGTTTTTAAAAAATAACTTTTAACTCTTTCTGTACGGAAGCTTTTTATCAATGCAATGGCAGAGATTTCAGAGACAGCATTTTTCATGGTTTTAAGAATCAATCTACGTATTAATATTTATCTAACATAAAACAAATTATATATGAATGTTTAGATAATTGAACAAGGTATTAGATTTCACCTATAACAAGATGATACAAGACATGTGAAAAGAATATGGCTTGATGATGGTTCACACTAATTAAATTGAGAGTGACGCACTATGTAGCGAAACGTACATGGCAGAAATCAGCATGGCACACAGTGCAGCGAAACATACAGAAAGAGTTAAAGTGCTGCCATGACTCTGACTGGTGCAGGTATTTTATGTAAAGTTAGTACACTTGTACTGTGCCTACACTTAAATTAATACTTAATATAATAAACTAGGAGCAAGTGATGGGGTATGGAGCCGCGAAAGCTCAATGGTTAGTGAACTGGACTACAAAGGACAAGAGGTTGGGTTCGATCCCAACCGACGGCTTCAGGGTTCACCCAGCCTTAAATGGGTACCAAATTTTTTCTGGGAAAGTAAAGCGGCACGGGCGTAACACCAACCACATTACCCCAAAAATCATGTGCTGAAGGTCTGTAAAATTTATGGTCACTAACACCATATTCCCTATACGCACGCCACTTGGCATGACGGGGGTTTTTACTTTTTTTTTTTTTAAGTGGTGGGGTATAATGTACATTCCTACAAAGCATGGTGACAGCTTAACAAGAAAAGAACAAAACAAAATAATGACTTTTCGGTCTACATGTGGCCTTCTTCAGAAAACAAGAACACAACGGCAAACAGAATAAATAATAAACTATCCTGTGTTGAAGACCTATGCTCCCCAGGGAGCTGAAAGGTAGAAAAAGAACTCATTAGGCCTCACAGCAAGCACTATTATCATCATCATTGAGTGCCATTTCCGCAACGAAGGTTGGCTACCATGGAGTGCCATGTTTTTTGCTTTGATGGTGCAGATTGTCATAGGCTGATTTGTCCATTTTTTTATGTTACTCATCCATGTTAGTCTTGGTCTGCCTTTGCCTCTTTTACCTTGTATTTTCCTCTCCAAGATTATTTTTAGTAGGCTCTTCTATCTTTTTACATGGCCCAAAAATCGCATGTTTTGTTTGAATTGTGTTTAGTAGTTCTCTTTACATTTTTCTATTATTATACATTGCCATAAATTATAACAACATTCATTCTGAAGTTCTTGTTCTAATGATAATCTATTATTTATTTGTTTATTCCTTAAATTTAAACTAAAACACAATAAACAGCAGTCTCTTAAGGCTCTAGTCTCTGAGTCACAGTTGAGCCAGTAGTAGTGAGTCAAAATATCAATAATCAATCACCTCTTCGACTATTATTTCTAAATTCTTATTCATCATAATAATTGTATTTATAGTAATCCTTATATTTAAAAATCTTAGAATTAAAAAAAAACTTGCAAATTTAAAAAAAAACAAAGAATTAAGTTTAAGATTAAATAAATTATTTACTTTTTTGTGATGATAGATACAATAATAATAATTTGGTAAAGTCATAGTTTAGCATCGTAAATTATTTCTGCTAAACGCATGATCTCCCTTATTAATGATTGACCACAAGTAATTGAATGTATCCAACATCAACTTCAGCTGCTTCCAATTATTATTGTGCATTTATTATATATTTTTTTTTTCAACAAGGTTTATTTAGCCGGTTTAACTAAGACTAAGCTAAACAAAGTAGTTCAATCTAACCGGACTAACCGTGGGTCTTCTAATGACAGATTTAATTATTTGGAAAATTTAGAGAACGACTATAAACTGCCATCATAAGGTCATCATCATCAAGTACCAGGCCTGCTGGCATAGGTGATCATGTCTCTCCACAACTTTCTATCTCGACAGTTATTTATCATTTATGTTGTTGACCGCGCGTGGCCATGCAGCTAAAATCACTGTTCTGCTGGCTGAAAAGCTGACGTTCGGTGTTCGAAGCCTGCGGTAGACAGAAAGGATTTTTTTCTATCGGGGGTGAAATAAAAATCCTGAGTCGCACACATCGTGGCGACTGCTTGATCAAGCGGCCTTTATCCCTCTGGTTCTATCGTGACCCCCCGACATACACCAGCAATGGTACTATGTGTCGTAAAGATAGTTTTTAAGATGGTTGTTGACCTTCTGCTAGCCATTCTCTTAAACTGTCTGGTATTTTTTCTCTTTGCTTCCCTCTGTCTCTTCGTCCTCAATTTTTCCAGTTGTTACAATATATTCCAGTTGTTCTCTTCTCATTACATGGCCAAAAAATGATGATTATTTCTTCCTAATATTGGACATTAGCTCTCTTTTTTATTTGGCCAATTTCAGAACATTTTCATTACTCTTCTTAGCTGTCCATGGTATTCTCAACATTCTTCTGTAAAACCACATTTCTACAGACGCCAGTGATTTTTTTTGTCTGTTGTCCTATTGTCCATGATTCGCATCCATATGTTAAGACTGGCTCTACGGTAACATTTAAGAACTCTTTTTCTTGTTTTTATTGTCAAAAATGGATTGCATAGTATCTTCCTCATTTTTTGGAAAGCTGCTTTTGCCTGAGTCATTCTCAATCTGCATCTCGCCTCTTTTGTACATCTTCCGTCTGAGGTTAACAAAGTTCCCAAATACTTAAATTCATTTACCTGTTTTAATATTGTTCCACTTGTCTTTATTTTGCACTGAGGTGATGTCTTTTTCTTTGTTGTTACGTTACTTACTATTACTTGATTACTTCTCAATTCTGTCTTTTTGATTTGCTATCTATTATATATATTATTATTATAAATAATTATTAGGTAATTTCCTAGTTTGATCAGATATAGTATTTCAGTTTGGAAGAGTGATGTCCCCTAAAATATGTCTGCCAAAATACAGTGGTTCTACGCATTCTTGGCGTTGGGGTCATTACGCTGATTGGTAATCAACCGCACAATTCCCTTCGATCAGAAGATCATAATTAGGCCGAGTGGCGTCGTTTTTGTCACGCCCGTTATAATATATTTATAAATATTTAACACTAAAGCTAAACCTAACCCCTGGACCCAACGCCCAATCAACAGATACTCCGAAATGATTACATGCCAGCGTAATGACCCAACGCCAAGAATGCGTAGAACCACTGTATTTTGGCAGACATATTTTAGGGGACATCACTCTTCCAAACTGAAAGACTATATCTGATCAAACTAGGAAATTACCTAATTATTATATTACGTACGGCTGAGTGCTTTATTTGTGCTTTCTTTCACTATAATCACTTATAATGTCCAACATTTCTCATCATAAGGTACATATAACATAACAATTGGACGTCGTACTCCAGATATAATAACTAATTTAATTTAATTTACGACGCTAAACTCACAGTCCAGTCGTCACAATGACAAACAAACAATTACACAATGATAAATAATAAATATGATATATTATATATGTGTATGCTTTACAGACCAAAAAAAAATTATTTTCAAATCATTTACATCATTCTTATAATGTTGATGTGATTAAAATCTTTTAATAAATACGAACCTTAAAAATAATGACAACACAAGAAAATAAATAAAAGCAATAACTGAGTAACCGGCGTAGGAGAATCAATATTTTAACTTCTTAGATTTTGTTATTTGTTTTCAAAGTCGCCCGCTTTACAGGAAGTGACGTCATCACCAGTGTATGCCGTCTTCGCATCGAAGGTTGGCTAATACATGGAGTATGGAGCGCCTTTCGGCTATCTCTTGCTTTGATGGTACAGGTTGTCATTGGCTCACTTATCCTTCTTTTGATGTTACGCGTCCATATTACTCTTGGTCTGCCTCTTTTACCTTGTATTTTCCCTTCCAAGATTACTTTTGTCACAAAAATCTCGTTTGTCTTGTTTGAATTGGGTTTAGTAGTTCTCTTTTAAGACAAATGAGATCTTTCGGGCATGCTAAAAGACACAACATCCTACTAAAAGTAACCTTTCGGACAGGTCACCTTTGACAACCTGCACCATCAAAGCAAGAGACAGAGCGGAATGGCGCTCCATGGTAGCCAACCATCGATACTGATACGGCACTCAATGATAATGAGTTCCCTTTTTATTTTTAGCTGTTTTAAGACTTCATCGTTTGTTTTCTTTTCCATCAAATTGATCATATTCTTCTCTTTAATCCACATTTCAAAAGCTGATTGCTTACGATGAGTGATAATATATTATGAACTGGACTACAGGGGACAAGAGGTAGGGTTTGATCCCAACCGACGGCTTCCGGGTTCACCCAGCCTTTAATGGGTACTGGATTTTGTTCTGGGAAAGTGGAACGGCACGGGCGTAATACCGGCCACATTGCCCCAAGGGTCATGTCCCGGAGGTCTGTGAAATTTGTGGTCGGTTCTCTAGACTCCACTTGGCGTGACGGGGCTCTTTACTTTACATTTTTATCTTGATTGATTGATTGATTGAAAATCATGTTGTGCTGTAAACTGCACATAGGTCACAAGTCCTAGTTGTCCATGTCTGACGGTCAGTCACAACTTGTTTTAAGTAAAAGTAAACTAAAGAGACCACCGTCACGCCAAGTGGCGTATGGGGAATATGGTGATATTGACCATAGTTTCTACGGACCTTCGGTACATGATTTTTGGGGTGGTGTGGTCGGTATTTCCCCCGTGCCGATTTACTTTCTTAGAAAAAACCGTTTAGGGCTGGGTGACCATGGGGGCCGTCGATCAGGATAGAAACTGACCTCTTGTCCTTTGTAGTCCAGTTCACTAACCACTGAGCTGTCACAGCTCCCAATAAACTGGTTTGTCCATCTAGAAAGAAGGTCATGTGATTCTTTACCTTACAAAGCATATATTAAATGAGGAAAAGGGATAAGAGCAAGAGGCAGACCCAGAGTAAGACCAGAGAAGAATTACAATGACATCACTTGACAATATTTGAAGCCGTCAAAAGTGCGAGAGCCAAAACTTTGCATCTCCCTCGACACCCGAAAGGTTACAAAAAGATGTGAAGAGAGCAATATAGCTTACTAAGGCCGACTACTCCAACCTTCCTCTTCTCATAATAATCCCAAAAATATCGTTTTTTTTTATTTTTTTTAGGAGCTACCTTCTTATATTCATCATCATCATCATGTGCTATACCGGTTAGCGTAGGCGATCATGTTCTTCCACAATTTTCTATCTACAGTACATCGTATCAGTTCTGTTGTTGACTGTTTTCCATGCCATGACACTACGCTATCCAGTGTTTTCTCTCTTTGTCGTCCGCGATCTCTCTTTCCTTTTATTTTGCCAGTTGTAACCAAGTATTCCAACTTTCCTCTTCTCATGATGTGCCCAACAAATGTTGATTGCTTCTTTCTGATGTTTTTTAAGAGTTCCCTTTTTGTGTTGGCCTCTTTGAGAACTTCCTCATTGGTCTTTTTATCTGTCCAGGGAACTTTCAACATTCTTCTGAGAAATCCCATCTCTGTAGCCTCTAATCGTCTTTTCATTTGTTTGTCTACTGTCCATGATTCGCTTCCATAGATCAGAATTGGTTCTATATAGTACCGATGAACTCTCTTTCTCATTTTTATTGACATAGATTTGTTGCATAAGATATTTTTCATTTTCTGAAATGCTATTTTGGCCTGAGCTATTCTGCTTTTTATTTCTGTGGTGCATCTTTCATCTGATGTTATTGTGCCCAAGTATTTGACGCGTTGCACTTGTTTCAGATCTGTCCTGTTTATTTTTATGCTGCATGATGGTGATGATTGTTTCTTCGACATGACCATTACTTCTGTTTTCCTACTATTCAGACTGAGACCTTATTCCTACCTTTTTTTGGGGACTCAATGCAGATATCCCCGATGGAAGAATAAATTGTACTATTAGTCCCATAAATGATTCGCTTCCAGAGGTTTATGATGTAAGCAAAGCAGTTTTGTCATTGCAAGTGAATAATGTCCACACCTATAATTGGTCAGGATTGTGTAGCAGCAGCAGCTTTATAGCGAACACAGAAAACATCACAGGATTGTGCTGTTCTGAAACAGCTATGCCATGTTACCCTAGAATTGCCTTTAATGGGATTACTGTGACCACAAACCACTCTCCATGTGTGTGCCACATATTTACACCCCAGAAAGAGATACTGAATATAACAACACCATGTGCCGTCTGTGATATTAATGACCACAGACCAGGAGCCCCCAGTATGATTGATACAACTGTTGCACCAAGCACTTCATCAGCAGAGCCATATTTATGGAATGTTAATCTGACATTGTTCTTGAATGATGTCCAAGTTAATGAGACATCAGAATCGTGTGGCAGCAGCTACAAGAAGGGAGCGGAGAACATCAAGTTCTGCTGCTATAAAGGAGACTTGCCTTGCTATCCCAGAATTGCCTTAAATGGAATCACTGTAGTTGAAAACTTCTCCTCTTGTGTAAACTACACATTCACATCTAAGAGTAAATCAGTGAAGGTCACAAAATCATATTCTCTCTGTGGTTTTACTAACTACAGGTCATGTGGCTTCTGTTGGATTGGAAATGACAAATTACCACCACTGTGTGTCTATATGTTTGGAATTGGAGTCATCAATGACGGCCTAACATCATCAAGTGCTATGACGATCATCAATTTCGGGAGGACGTGAACTCCCATGGTATATGGTGGATAGGCGGCAGGATCCATTGAAGGCTATGTCTGAAAAGTGTTCCTTCTTGCAGTTTCCTCATATTCCAAGTCCGGCTTGTTGCAGGAGCTACTGAGTTAAGTGCTCTGTGCACACCGTGAGCTGTGTGTCTCATCCGTTTTGATCCTGCTTCGATATCCCGCTTGTTTACGATGAATGATGATATCGTATGACAGGGAATAGTTGGCTGTGTTCACTTTCTGCGCGGTTTCGCCTTATGTCTTTTGGCGTGTGCTGAGACTGCTACGATGGGGACTACAGTTACCTTTCTTTGTTTGGGAGATGAGTTGGTAATTCGGATGATTCCACTGGCACGGGCGGTTGAGCAATTATGGATTTTAATTCGTTTGCTGTGATGCCGAGGCCTTCCATAACCAATAACCAATAACCAATATTATGACGGGGAACAGATGACTGATCACTTTCTGTGACGTTTCGCCTTATGTTTTTGGCGTGTGCTGAGACTGTTGTGATGGGGACTGCAGCTACTTTTCTTTGTTTGGTAGATGAGATATTGATTCGGATGATTCCATGGGCGGTTGAGCAATTATGGATTTTAATTCGTTTGCAGTGATACCGGGGCCTCCCATAACCATTTTAAAAGCTTCATTTTTCTGTTTTGTTTTCTGGTCTAATGTCCATGTTTCTGCACCATACAGGACTGTTGAGAATATATAATATTTTGTTATTCTTAATTTTAGCCCTGGTGTTATTTGTTTTGATGTTAGTATGTTTTTCGTGGCTTTAAAATTACTTTTTGCCATTCTTATTCTTTTGTTTATTTCAGTTTTACATTTTCCATCACTGGTTAAAGTATATTCAAGGTAGTTGTAGCTCTGAACTGTCTCCAGGTCTATTCCTGCAACTTTGATATCCACTTGTAGGTTTTGAAGTGACGTAATGACACAAATTCGGGCCAATAAAACTACTTGCTTGACATGATTGTTTGTTAATTGAGTTGAGTTAATGAGTTATTTGCGAGTCATCATCATTGCATCCCGAACATGTCTATAAGTGCTCAAATCCTCTCCTCAGCAAGTCCTGCAGTTTTCAGCGCGTGACAACTCCAGTTCTGTGTTGGTTGATTTTTTTTTTTTCGTTCGCCAGCTTTGACCTCTGATGAAGTCCCTAGAGACTAGGAACTTTCCGTGTTAATCCATTTTTCCCTGGCAGCCGTGTGTACAGGGGTCCCTCGCCGCACAGGCAGATAACTCCGACTTCGGACGTACTCATATTTTTTCCGACGATGAGTAATTGACGTTTCAAACCGGGCATCGCTGCTGATACCAGGGGTGGTTGCCGCAGAGAGAAATCATAAATTTAAAACATAACCGGTGTAGCCGGGATTTGAACCCACAACCTCTCTTTCTAGAGGCCGGCGTCTTGCCTCGAGACCAACCAGGTTAATTTTATAGCTTCGACAAAATTACCATTTTTGACATTCGTTATATGATTTCTCGTTATCAGGACGCAAATAGAAGTGCGTTGTATTGAATAACAGGCTATAATCTATGTGCATGTTTCCCTTATACATACTGAAGGGAGGTCAAAAAGTAATGCACACCAATTTTTTTTCTCGGGAACTATTCGGGCAAAATGTGTGAAATTTTCACAGATTGTAGCTGAACATCCCCTTTACACTACCTATTTTTCAACATAATCTCCGTCCAAACGTATTGCCTTACGCCAACGCGAAACTAAGTCATGAATGCCTCGTTTGTACCAAGTTTTGTCCTGCTCGCGTAGCCATTTTTTAACTGCACGGATCACATCCTCATCATTGTCAAAGTGTTTTCCCACGCAGGAATTTTTTGAGTGGTCCAAACAGATGGAAATCTGAGGGAGCCAGATCAGGGCTGTAAGGAGGATGGGGCAGTACAGTCCAACCAAATTTGTTGATTGCTTCCCGTGTTACCAGACTTGTGTGAGGGCGTGCATTGTCATGTTGAAGCAACAAATCTGCAGATGGCTTATTAGGCCGAACTCTGTGGAACCGATTTTTGAGTTTTGTCAGTGTATTGATGTAAGCTGTCGAGTTGATTGTCTCATCTCTTGTCATTACATCAACAAGAATCACACCATCAATGTCCCAGAAGACAGTGATCATCACCTTTCCGGCTGATGGAGATGTTTTGAATTTTGTTCTTTTTGGTGACTGCGGATGATGCCATTCCATTGACTGCATTTTTGTTTCAGGCTCATAATAATGTGCCCACGTTTCGTCACCGGTAACAATTTTTGACAAAAACATTTCTCCTTCAACACCGAAACGCTCCAACAATTCAGAACATAATGTTTTCCTTTGAACTCTGTGATCATTTGTTAGGCACCGAGGAACCCATCGAGCGCAAATCTTTGAATATCCGAGAGTTTTAAAAATTGCGATTGCACTTCCCTTGTTGACTGTAAGCTGCAATGCCAATTGCTGACTAGTGATACGCCTATCCTTACGAATAATGGCATCAGCCCGGTTTAACATGTCTGTGCTGGTAGCCGAGGCAACACGTCCAGAACGCGGTAAATCATGCAGCTCCAATCGTACACTTTCTGCAGCTTTAATTCTCTGAACCCAGCGACTAACTGTGCTCCTATCGACTGCAGAACATTTGTCACTGCATACAGTCGTTTATGAATGTTTGCCACAGTTTCTTTTTCCGCAACCAGAAATTCTATGACAATTCGCTGTTTGTAACGGACATTGTTGACAAGCTCCATTTTAACGGTTCATAGATTGCGTAATATTTATCAGAATGCTGTGCAATTTGGTGCACATAATTGGAACATGTCATATTCCAAGTGTGCAAAATTTCATATTCCTATCTTTATTATTAGCCGAGAAAAAAATGGGTGTGCATTACTTTTTGACCTCCCTACGTACATTAAATAAAAGCATATTTGGATACTGTCTTTGATTTCAATTCACATGACCAAATTAATGTTTCCATGTGTGCCAATAGGAGATGTAGTTGAATAAAAGTTGCTTTCAAAGGTTGCTGAGTTAAATAAGGAACCGTCAGATCTTTACGTGTGCGGATTATCCGAAGCTCCTGTCAATGCATTGTTATTGAGTTATTCACGAAATGTCATAATTGCACTCCAAACACGTTCATAGGTGCTCAGATCATATCTCCTCTTCATTATGTCCCGTAGTGTCTGACGACATCAGCTCACTGTTCTCATGCACCCACTTAGCCTCTCTTTTCTGGCTACACCCATCTTTACACCATCTTTACCCTATCTTTACACCATCTTTACTCCATCTTTATTCCATGTTTACACCATTCATACTCCATCTTTACACAATATTTACTCCATCTGTACACCATCTTTACACCATCTTTACATAATCTTTACTACTCCATCTTTACGCCATCTTTACTCCATCTGTACACCAACTTTACCCTATCTTTACACCATCTTTACTCCATATTTACCCCATCTTTACACCATCTTTACCCTATCTTTACACCATCTTTACTCCATCTTTACACTATCTTTAACCCATCTTTACCCTATCTTTACACCATCTTTACCCTATCTTTACACCATCTTTACCCTATCTTTACACCATCTTTACTCCATCTTTACACTATCTTTAACCCATCTTTACTCCATCTTTACACTATCTTTACCCCATCTTTACCCTATCTTTACACCATATTTACTCCATCTTTACCCCATCTTTACACCATCTTTACTCCATCTTTACACAATCTTTACTCCATCTTTACACCATCTTTATCTTATCTTTACTCCATCTTTAATCCATTTTTACACCATCTTTACTCCATCTTTACCCCATCTTTACTCCATCTTTACACATCTTTACTCCATCTTTACCATCTTTACACCATCTTTACCCCATCTTTACACCATCTTTACCCTATCTTTACACCATGTTTACTCCATCTTTACCCCATCTTTACACCCTCTTTACACCATATTTACCCTATCTTTACTCCATTTTTACACCATCTTTACTCCATCTTTACCCCATCTTTACTCCATCTTTACACCATCTTTACTCCATCTTTACCCCATCTTTACCCCATCTTTGCCCTATCTTTACACCATCTTTACTACATCTTTACCCTATCTTTACTCCATCTTTACCCCATTTTTACCCTATCTTTACACTATCTTCACTCTATCTTCACTCCATCTTTACCCCATCTTTACACCATCTTTACCCTATCTTCACACCATCTTTGCTCCATCTTTGCTCCATCTTTACCCCATCTTTACACCATCTTTAACCTATCTTTACACCATCTTTACTCCATCTAGATCCTATCTTTACATCATCTTTACATCATCTTTACTACATCTTTACATCATCTTTACCCTATCTTTACCCCATCTTTACACCATCTTTATCCTATCTTTACACCATCTTTACTCCATCTTTACCCTATCTTTACACCATCTTTATCCTATCTTTACACCATCTTTACTCCATATTTACCCCATCTTTACCCTATCTTTACACCATCTTTACTCCATTTTACCCCATCTTTACCCTACCTTTACACCATCTTTACTCCATCTTTACCCCATCTTTACCCTATCTTTACTCCATCTTTACCCCATCTTTACTTTATCTTTACACCATCTTTACTCCATTTTTATCCCATCTTTACCCTATCTTTACCCCATCTTTACCCTATCTTTACACCATCTTTACGCCATCTTTACCCTATCTTTACACCATCTTTACCCCATCTTTACATAATCTTTACACCATCTTTATTCCATATTTACCCCATCTTTACCCCATTTTTACCCTATCTTTACACCATCTTTACTCCATCTTTACACCATCTTTACACCGTCTTTACATCATCTTTACTCCATCTTTAGGAGAATGACGTCATGGGACGCACCAAAATGGACGCTTCTTGCGTCCAAGCCATGTAAACAATGTTGACTTTCCTTGTCTCCAACGGTTTATCTCATTCTATTAGAGAATTTCACGCTATCTGTTACCACAGTGAGATGGCGGATTTTTTAAAAATGTAATCACGGGTTTGATAATAAATGTGTGTACACAGTTCGTTAACCATCGCTGTAGATCAAGTCTTTATTCGCTGGCTTCGTTAGCAACCATGGAAGCTAATGACCTTACTTGTGCCGACGGTTGGTTTGGGGCAAATTGTACGTTACAATGTCACTGCTATAATGGCTTAGTTTGTGACAAAACTACAGGGACATGCCCATACAATGACAGTTGTCAGCACAAAGTTTTCGGACCCCAGTGTCAGTACTTGGATTTTATTTGCAAATCTGAACCTACTTTCCTGTTTGATAACAACGACACCTCATGTAATCCGGACACAGATTCTACATCAGTTGAGGCAACTCTCAATCAATCTTTGCCGTGCTCCTGGTTTAGGATTTATGCGAATGACTTGAAATATCCGGACAGTTTCACGGTAAAACTGAATGGTTCTGCCTCATGTAACAATGTATCAAGGTTTGTAGTTAGTCCGCACGAGATTGATGTCTTCTGCTCTGGGGCTGGTCTGATCAACAAGTTACGGATTGAAAGGACGATAGTTGCAAATATCTGCTCCATCTCCATTGGCGGGGGTCGGAAAGTGGCTCTCAAACAGATCACAAACCAGACCGACAAATTTGATGCTTGTTATACAGGAGACGGATGTGGACCAGAGGCCGCAGTTAATAGCAAAATAAAGACCAATCTCTATCACAATTACTGCACACACACACAATGGAGAAGTGGAACCATTTCTGTTTACTGGTATCTGAACTTTGCAACGCCCCAGAAGACTCACATCACTCGAATCTATCATCGAGCTAGCACTATGATTCGGGTAAAGAATGCCACTCTAAAGGCTTTCTCTGACAGTGGCGGAGTAGTGTTCCAGTATAATGATATATCATACCCTTATTTATCTGTGAACACTATTGTAGTCAAAACACAAACGTCAATGGCACACATTAAGATTGAGTTCTCACCGACCATTTCGCAGGCCGACAGTGCACTGACGGTATGTGAGGTGCAAACATTTACAGACACCTATTGTCTGGACGAGCATTCTTGGTCGTTTTGTGCAGTGTGTAGTGGGTGTAGTAAAGGCTGCAATGTCATCATCGGTACTTGTCACGACAACTGTTCACATGTGATCTATGGACACGACTGTTCCGGGTCTTGTCTCAGTGTCTGTCCTTTATTTGAGGAAAAATATGGAAAATGCCTACAATGTAAACATCTTGGATATACATGTAATGACACTTGTCCCGGTGGTAATTTTGGGCTACAGTGCGAACAGATGTGTTCTGATGGCTGTGACATCATATGTACTCTCAAATGTCCGGACAACTGTTTCAACGACACCTGTCAACAGTCGATCGGGAATCTGTACATGCAAGAGAACGTTCTATGGGTCAGACTGCACTCTCAAATCTCCGGACAACTGTTTAACGAAACCTGTGATTCCCACGTTCAGAAGAGTCTGCCGACTACAACAAGCCCAAGCAAATGGGCACTTTAATGTGTTTCTGTGCTAGACATGGTTCATTTTTTGATGTTTTTTAGTGAAGCCATGGCTCATATCTTGCTGTGTTTCTGTCCTAGCCATGGCTCATATCTTAGCTTGTGTGTGCTGGCCATGGCTCATATCTTGGTGTGTGTCATGTTAGTCATATCTCATATCTCGGTGTGTCCGTGTTAATCATGTCTCATATATTTATGTGTGTCTGTGTTTAGTCATATCTCATATCTTAGTGTGTACCAGTGTTAGTCATATCTTTGTGTGTGCATGTCTGGATTAGTGATATCTCATATCTTTGTGTGCATGTTTATGTTAGTCATATCTCATATCTTTGTGTGTGCATGTCTGTGTTTGCCACATCTCATATCCTTGTGTGTGCATGGCTATGTTAGTCCAATCTCATATCTTTGTGTGTGCATATCTATTTTAGTTATATCTCTTATCTTTGTGTGCATGTCTATGATAGGCATGTGTCATATCTTTGTGTGTGCATGTCAATGTCAGTTATATCTCATATCTTTATGTGCATGTTTAAGTCATGTGTCATATATCTTGATGTGTGTCAGTGTTAGTCATGCCTCGTATCGCTGTGTGCATGTCTGTATTAGTCACATCTCATATCTTTGTGTGTGCATGTCTGTGTTAGTCACATCTCACATCTTTGTGTGTGTATGTCTGTGTTAGTCACATCTCACATCTTTGTGTGCCCGTGTCTGTGTTAGTCACATCTCACATCTTTGTGTGTGCATGTCTGTGTTAGTCACCTCTAGTGACTCGGGCAGATGGTGCTCGTAAACCTGGGAGGGCCTACCATCTAAGGGCAGAATCCCCCTACAGAAAAGACAATCTGCTGCCTTGCAGGAAGATTGGGGACAATCAAAGGCTAGGGAAAGCAAACCCGTATAAAATGCTGGCTGAAATCGTATGCACTGGGCCACTGGCGCAGAACACAGTGCAACGTATTAACGGGTGTTCAGTCAGAGTGGATCTGACAGACTCTAATTGTGATGTTCTGTCTGTGGGGGCGATCAACACACTTAGCCTGACAGCTGACTTCAAATGAGAGTCTGGAATCCTTACTCTGATTGAGTCCTGAACGCAGAGAGAGAGAGAGAGAGAGAGAGAGACTCCATCTTTACTCCATATTTACACCACCTTTACTGTCGTGTGAAGCGATAAACGGGTTCACAAGTCTTTCCCCGTTCTTGCTGTAGCTTTGATGAATTTAGACAACATACCTCTTGATTACCATGAAGATCCAGGAGTCAGACCACGGATTCGCGAACAAAATCGAAATCTGTATCATTTCGCCCTTAATTTCGAGAGTACGACCGGTTTAGGAATTATACGATCATCCATCATGATGACGTAGCGCATACAACATTAATAAGCAATGGATGCACCCAAAACGCTTAGTTCACTCGAAAGAACGCAGTCAGAATGCATAAACACCATAGTAAAGTAAAAAAGTAAAGTACCCCAGTCACGCCAAGTGGTGTATAGGGAATATGGTGTTAATGACCATAAATTTTACAGACTTTCGGCACATGATTTTTGGGGTAATGTGGTCGGTATTACGCCCGTGCCGCTTTACTTTCACAGAAAAAATCCGGTACCCATTAAAGGCTGGGTGAACCCTGAAGCCGTCGGTTGGGATCGAACCCTACCTCTTGTCCTTTGTAGTCCATTGAGCTATCGCGGCTCCCAAACACCATAGCGTCGGCACATAATTCTTAAGGTGAAACCTTCGGTTGACTCTGCACAGCTATTTAAATTAAGGAGCTGAAAGTAATCGGAGCCGAACAAATCCAACGACGATAATTGTACAGATCTCAATGTCATAACGTAAAACGCATATCGTCTCCGCGACTGGTGAAGGTCGCATTCACACCACTTGAATAGGATCATCTTTTTTCAGAACTAAATATATTTTTTTTCATTATTTCTCCTTCAGGTATACGCCGTGAATGGTTATGGTTAATCGAAGGTCCTGGTATCACTGCAAACGAATTAAAATCCATAATTGCTCAACCGCCCGTGCCAGTGGAATCATGCGAATTAAAACAAATCTTATTGAAGGATCCAAACAAAGAAAGGTAGCTGCAGTCCCCATCTTAGCAGCTACAGCATACACCAAAAGACATAAGGCCAAGCGGCAACGAAAGTGAACGCAGCTAAACTGTCCTTCGTCATACGATATCATCATTTATCGTAAGCAATCAGAATATCGAAATACGATCCGGATGAAAAACACAACTCACGGTGTGCGCAGAGCACTAAACTCAGTAGCTCCGAAAGCAAGCCGGACTTGGAATATGAGGAAACTCCAACAAGGAACACTTTTAATACTGAGCCCCAATGCTTCCTGTCGCCGATCCACCATATTGACAGGAAATCCAGTGAAAGGTTATTTTTGTTGAGCATTTGTAGTCTTAGATTATAAATTCTTATTTTCATTTATTTACTCATAAGTAACCAACCTAACCGCGTTTTTCCACCTTGGTCCTTACTTTAAGAAACTTAATTTGTTTTGTGTTGTGTTGTCAGATCATCGGTTTAGATGTCAAGGACCCGAGCCTTAAACTTAAAATGAAATCATGCGACATAAGTAGATATAATATATAATAATATGGCGTTGATTTACTTTCACGAAAAGAGAGAATTAATGAAAAATGAAAACAGGAGCGTTGTCTATCATCATCATCATGTGCCATACCGGTTGGCGTAGGTGGTCATGTCCCTCCACTATCTTCTATCTACAGTGCATCGTATCAGTTCTGTTGTTGACTGTTTTCCATGCCATGACACCAAGCTATCCAGTATTTTCTCTTTTTGTCGTCCTCGATATCTCTTTCCCTGCATTTTGCCAGTTGTAACCAAGTATTCCAACTTTCCTCTTCTCATGATGTGCCCGAAAAATGTTGATTGTTTCTTTCTGATGTTTTTTTAAGAGCTCTCTTTTTGTGTTGACCTCTTTGAGAACTTCCTAATTGGTCTTTTTAGCTGTCTAGGGAACTTTCAACATTCTTCTGAGAAATCCCATCTCTGTGGCCTCTAATCTTCTTTTTATTTGTTTGTCTACTGTCCATGATTCGCTTCTGTAGGTCAGAATTGGCTCTGTATAGCACCGATGAACTCTTTCTCGCTTCTATTGACATAGACTTGTTGCGTAAGACGTTTTTCATTTTCTGAAATGCTATTTTACCTGAGCTATCCTGCTTTTTATTTCTGTCTTCCATCTGATGTTATTACTGTGTCCAAGTATTTGACACGCCGCACTTGTTTCAGATTTGTCCTGCTTATTTTTATGCTGCATGATGGTTCTTCGACATGACCATTACTTCTGTTCTCTTACTATTCAGACTGACCTTCCTTGTTGCTCTATTTTACTATTACGTTTATTTCTTGTAGTTCATTCTCTGTCTCTTGTATTAAGGCTGCATCATCAGCATACCGCAAATTATTTATGTTGTGACCATTGACTTCAATTCCTTTTTTGCCCACTATTGATCTATATAATTATAATTATACATTCGTCGTAACGTGTGAACAAATCCGGCAACAAAACACAGTATTAATTGCCGAATCAATTTAGTCCATCTGGAGACTGACCCAGCTCAGGAACACAGGGAAGTGACCATTTTTTATTTTTCCTCTCTTTAGTATCTAGCATATTATCGCCATGTAGTTAAATTTGTTAATATATCGTTATATATAATTTTTGTGTTTGTTGTTCGTCCAGATGAAGGCCTACTTGGCCGAAACGTCGACTTTTGTTTCGTCCATTACCACGTAAAGCTGTCACCATACCACTTTTTTCTTCCTTTTTTTTTTAGTATTGCTGCTAACAAAACACAGCCATGACTGGCCTTACCTGGACTGACACTTTGACCCGGAAGTACTCTCAGAAAATAAACACTGTCTTGGCTGAAGTGAAACAGCTAGACCCTAGAAAATGTAATCATCGTCAACTCTTTGCTAGTTGTACACATTCACCTGCACTACACGCATTTTTAATCGATCAACTCGAGGTGTTTTATTACAAAAATAAAAACCTAGATGTACTTGCAATAACGGTGTAAATTATATAAATAATAATTCCTTTATAAACTTTAATTATTTACTACTTTACTTTATGTTATGGTGTTTATGCTGTTATGTGTGTATTTTATACTTCAGACACTTCAGTACTTTAGTTAACTTTACTTTAGTAAGTTTAGTAAAACTTTATTATTTTTGTTTTAATTAAGTTGCTTTATTATTTTATTTTATTATATTTTTTGTTAAACTAACAATAATTTATACGAATGTATATTATTCTTATTGAAATTCAGTTCTTAATAATAATCATAATGATAATCAATCTTTTCTCAGAACTTACTCAGAAGATTCACAGACTGGGGTGACTGACTGAGTTTGCTCAACTCAGTGTCAGTTGACTACTTGGCTAAAGTAAGTACAAGTAAAGGCAAACATTTCAAACAAAGTTAACAATGGTTTTTTGTATTTTATTTTAGGTAATTTACAAATCATTATATTCCAACCACGTAGTATTCTGTACAGTCATAAATACCAGACAGCTTAAGCGAATGGCATAGCAGAAGGTTAACAACAGAAATGATAAATAACTGTCGAGATCGAAAGTTGTGGAGAGACATGATCACCAATGCCAGCAGGCCCAGTACTTGATGATGATGAATTTACAAGTTTAGCGTCCCAAATTATTTCTGCTCAGAGTAACGTTCCCTTGCACTGTATTCAGTCGTTCTCGAGTCCGTCATTAGAAGACTCCTGAGTTAGGGTTTGGATTAGCCTACAACTAACCCTACACCTTGTTGAAAAAATCAAATAAAATGCACAAAAACTAGAAACAGTTGATAATTCAAATATATTCAGTCATATGCAATTCAAGCATGTCAAGTCAGTGAGGGGGAGATCACTCCTTTAGTAGGAATAATTTGGGACACTCGACTCGTAAATTAACTTATTTTATATATTTTTTATTTTTAAAAAATGTTAGACATAACAACAGCTTAAGTAAAATAGCTATTCTTTTTAAATCAACAAAAGAGGGATTGATAGCTCATCCATATATCACAAATTATTATTATATATATATATATAATAAGTTATATGGCATCATCATTAATTATGTTTTAACCCTAGTTTACGATATCTATTTTTGACTGACATGTTTACGATACCATTGTAAAAATTACCACCACTTAAATGTAACATTTTCAGTTTGGAAAATCTTTCTTTGAGCTTTTGCTACACAACAGTGTGTTCATGCAACATAATTTGTTCCTGGTTTACAATACCACCTCCCCTCGGCTACCGCTATTAATTTCTATGGCAGCTATAAACAGTCAGATCAGTCATTATGGTTGGCACCTATTTGATGTTTATTGCTGACTCTCTCATGTTAGAAAGGTTTCTTTGATTTCCTGCCGAGATAGTTTTTCCTGTCAAGAGAAAAAAAGAGAAATAAAAAAATCAAACACTCAGCGGTCATTGTTAGTGATAATTAGGGAGGTTTAGGGAGATGATGTTTGCTCACAGCAAACTGTCAAATTAAAAAAAATTGTATTCTGAGGCTGTAATTTTGTCTACCTGTGTATTTATCTGTCTATTACCCGTGTGTAACCGGGGCCTCATGAGGGAAGTAAAGAATAGTGACCTTCCAGGCATGTTGTAAGAGGTGGCTAAGGAGGTTGATCGATGGCTTGACAAGCTGTCATTGTAAAAAGTATTGTTATGGAAACAGCCATAGATTTTAGAAGCAGTGATCTCTGCAATATGTGCCATTTTGGCACGCAAGGTTTCTGTTTTTTAGATTGTGGTTCTGCCCTATGTGCTGACTTCACCTCGAAAGGACAATAGATAGATAGATAGAATTTCATCTACAGAATTTTGTCTACAGTATCGTAATCTAAGGATTTATGCTCTAGATTAAGTTACAAATTAAATGATCAATGACACATATGAGTTTGTTTTAACACTGGTAATACTAATTAAGATGGTACTCATTACTTTTTATTAGCAAACATGCTAAAAAAAATTAATCTAGGTCACAGAGTTTAGGTCCGATTATGGCATAATAAATAATGGCAAATTTCTTTTAACATGCCCCAAATTTTTTGGGTCATGTTAAAAGACAAAACAGACTACTAAAATTAATATTGGAAGGGAAAATACAAGGTAAAAGAGGCAGAAGCAGACAAAGGCTAACATGGGCGAGTAACATCAAAAGATGTACAAGTCAGCCTATGACAATCTGCACCATCAAAGCAAGAGACAGAGTGGAATGGCGCCCCATGGTAGCTAACCTTCAATGTCGAGATGGCACCCAATGAGGATGATGAAATAAAGGCATAATGGTTTTCCAATGGAATGGCAGTTCTTATAAATTATTTTGGAAATATCTTGACTAATGGTTTACATATTTCTTTAAAATTTAACACACTTAGACAACCCATGTTCGATTCCCACTGGAAGCAGTGTGAATTGTACTCGTGGTTGGAAAAAAAAATGCCCCTGTGGTCGGCCCAGCTGCTGGAAGAAATGAGTACCAGGGTAGTACTCTGGAAAGGTGAGGAATATTGCCTCGCATCATGAGTTTCGATGCTTGAAGCAACACTTCTTGAGGCGGCTGAGCACATATGGGTTAAAACTCGTGTGCTATGACGCCGATTCAAGTCTCGAACTTACCTTTATTCAAATTAATGTAAATTGTAAGGGGTTGTAGCCTGCCATTATGACCATTGCAGTTTTCAGCATGGCAGATCTAATCACTCAAATTGCTACAGGAAAACAATTTTGTTACATATTTCTTTCAAATGTCACATGAAAAATGTGCAGGGAATAAAAAAAAACCATAGTGGATAGTCTACAATAACTGAATAATTTCAATAAGTAATTGCCACAATATGTAATAAAATACCTACAATTGGTGTGTAACAAAGGGTATAACTTGAAATCAGCAGCTTGTAAATTTGAATAGAAATTTCTATAACGTAAATAATTCCATAGTCTTGATATGGATATATAAACTATACCATGGTAACGCTATATCTGTAGAAATGTGGTTTTACAGAAGAATGCTGAGAATACCATAGACAGCTAAGAAGAAAAGAATGAAAATGTTCTGAAAGAAGCCAAAGCAAAAAGAGAGCTAGTTTCCAATATTAGGAAGAAACAATAATCATTTTTTTTGTTTCATCATTTTTGGATAAATTTATCTCTAATGGCCCACATTCAGTCTGACATGGCCCATATCAGTATTCTCTGTTTTAGGGCTCTCTCAGCCGCTGATCAGCATATTCATTACCATTCTAATGGCATTTCCAAGACAAAATATCCACATAAACCCTATGACCTGCGACTTTCTGAGTTGGTTTGCCCTCTCTCTGCACAGTAATCTTGTTAAATTTTCCAGACTATACTTTGAGAGTATGTCACAAGTATCTTTTATTGGATTTACTGTTCAATAAGCCACATGATTGCTGCGGAGACAACTTCAACATTCATTATTATGCTACTGGTTGTGGTTTCACAGGCACCAGATCTTGTCACTGTCTTCTACTGAGGTGTGTAACAACACCCCAAATGCTCTGATTTTTAGACCCATCTGTGAAGATAACATGATTTTGTGTTTAGGCATGATTCTGAATGATATCATGAGCTTGAATATTAATGGCACCATAGGCTTAACTGCAGCATTCCCTCCCCTTTTGGATCACAACGAAAGTGAACTTTTGCACGTGAAGAGATGTCATTTATTCTTCCCCAATATCATATCTCCGACCAGGAGGCACGTGGTGATGATACACAAACCAGGAATAAATATGAATAAACTTGAATGT
This sequence comes from Megaustenia siamemsis, assembly GCA_032433765.1. NCBI lineage: Eukaryota > Metazoa > Mollusca > Gastropoda > Stylommatophora > Ariophantidae > Megaustenia > Megaustenia siamemsis. The sequence goes on along the minus strand of JAVIAB010000051.1, from coordinate 12,758,178 downwards.
GTCTAAATTAATACATTAAATTAATATGGACATGTTCGGAGTGCAATGATGATGACCCGCAAATAACTCAATAACTCAAATTAATACAGTAATTATGTGCTGAATAATGTGACAAAATTATTGAATGAGAAAAGGAATAGTTTACAACTTTGCATTGAGCAAGAAAAGAAAAAAAGACAAAGCATTATTCTTAAAGATTTATAGAAATGGCAACACAAGCAACAAACAATTATTGCTTTTGCACAGCAAAAGTTATAAAGGACAAGTCTGATCAATATACTTTTTATAGTATTGGACAACGGATGTAATGAAATAGTAGAATTCAGTTAAATTGAGAATGGAATTATTGTATTCAGTTTTAGAGCTGTGTTTTTAAAGATCAGCTTCATGTCAATATTTATACAATTGTTATTACCACAGATGGAGCCTTATCTCATTGATAAAGATTCACCATTTAGATCTGGTGTTGCAAGAAAGTTGCGACACAGTTCTAGATTTTCAGAATCTGACAAATATTCTTGGGAAACATCACCTCTTTCACCAAGTTATAGTAATTCATCACCAACTGACAAAAAGAATGTTTCGCACAGTTTTGTTGAGAAAGAATTGGAAAACAGTGACAGTCTTCAGGTTTCAGAAAAGAAAACAATTAAAAGTAAGTACTTTCAATGTTAAATGATGTATTCAGTCCTATCTATTATTGATAATCCATATTTTATAACATGGTCATTTTATCATTAAAATATGGCTATGGCAATCTAGATGTTCTTGGCTCTTTTCCAAGATTGAGCATTTTTCCAGTTTAAACATCTTGAAGTTACACATCAGACTAATATTTATATGTAAGTTTCAGGATAATTTTAGTAATAAATTATTAATAAATTTTAACATAAATTATAAATCTATTTTATATTAGCAACTTTCAATGATCCTGCCTCAGTTGTTTGTTGCATGTATTTTGTAGTTTGATACTTTGTATCTACTTTGAACGTGATCATTTTTATCAAACTTGGGAAAGGATCCTTGTTAAATTCTAACTTGCACACAATTTTTCGGTGGTGTTACTCACTAGTTCACCCAGACAAGATCTGCTTGTTATTTTGCTCTCTAAATGACTTAGTAGGTAGTTTTGGTAGCTTAGTCTCTGTTTATTGAATTGGACTACTAGAGACAAGAGGTCAAATTTGATCCCAGTTGACAGTTCCTAGGTTTACCCAGCCTTAAATGGGTACTGGATTTTCTTAGGAAAGTAGGGTGGCCTGGTGTGATATCAACCATATTACTCATTAAAATAAACTTAATATGAGACTGTACTATGGCAAAACATGGAAGAGAAAAGACACATGAAAAAAAAAGATAGAAAACCCTGTGGAAGAGTGAGCCTGATTTGTTCTTTCTGTGGCTGAGTGTGTTTTTGTCAAACATTAGTAGAGTCAGCCACGAGAGAAGCTGTTTGACAAAAACAAAACCTTAAAATACACAATTGCCTCCACTAAACCATCTGACAAGATGAAAAAGGCCATAATAACTCATAAAATGTCATTTTGGTCATTGAAAAAATGGAAACTAACACTGTAATGTCCAACCACCTTATAACATAGAGGGAACCCTTTACATTAAATTTGTAAAATGATTCATCAGTCATGGTTGATTAATATAAATTTTAGTAGTAAAAAAGTTAAAGGTATGACATAATATGTGTATTGCCCATATACTCATTTACTTATGTCATAAATGGTTTATATAACATCTTTTTCAAACAATATCCTTTCTTGAAACAGGCAAATCCATGCTAAAGTACTTCATGAAAGAGCTGACAAGGGATTACCGACTTGAAGGAGATGCTTCTGAGTTCACCGAGCGAAGAGACAGAATTTACACATCTGTGAACACTCCTATAAATCTGGAAAAGGTAGTTCATTTACCACTCCTTGATTCCATATGAATTTTGATAATTTACAAAGTATTATATCTCTAATTAATACCAGCAAGGCAGTAAAATTAATATTACTGAGGACATGTATCTTCCCTATAGTAACATACGGTTGTAAATCATTGACAATCTCGCAAAACAGCAAGGAAAAAAATCAATTTATTCTAAACAAAATTCTACAGAAAAATCCTTAAGATACCTTGGAAAATGAAAAAGAGCAATGAAGACATACTAAAAGATTTAAACATTTAAATGTACTGGCTTATAAACACCATTCTACAGAGGAAATTAAAACACTATGGCCACATCAAAAGACACAGTGGGCTGGAAAGAACAATGATGGAAGACATGTTGCTAGTGATGCATTAGGGGCAAACTAAGAAGAAGGTGGTTTCAAGACATCAAGGAGACCTTGAACATGACAACAGAAGAAGTGGGAGATCTGGCTAGAGACAGACATTCTGTCAGACGGGCTGTGAAGAATGCAACGGATATGCGACCTGATAATGATGATGATAATGATATCCCTAAGTACTTTCAGTTTAGAGTTTCTAGTTGTTTACACTCCTGATCTTTATTTGTTTCAGTTTTGTGCATTTGGGTTCCTTCAGTGCCTTGATTCCATCCTTTATATGGTTACCTTTCTCCCACTTCGCATCATTGTGGCCATTGTACGAGTACTAACATATCCTTGTGCTGTTGTATTTACAGGGTAAGATCATTTACTTTTATTTATTTTAAAAAAATCTTGAATTAAATTATTAAAGAATAAAATTAAATTATTAAAAAATTATTATTACTATAATTTTATTTGCTGTGTAGAAACAAATTCTTGTTTTTCAAATTTTTTGTTTGTGTAAATTTGACATAAATAACTACCTTAACTCTAGATTGTGAGACCTATCAGTGTGTCACATTTTTACGATATGTTCGTTAAAATTTCAAACACTAATTGTTATATTTGGAATTTGGAAGTAGTAGAAAACTCTTTGTACAGAGCTTCACAGAAGGAGGCGATCTGATCATCAAAAGCAGACCTCCCGTCGAGCAAGTGTTTTGGCCCTTTAGCTTCTTCACACTCTAGGGGAGGTGGGCCTGCCTGGGTCATGACTCCCAGGCGTCGACCTCCTGCTGTATTGCCTCAAAGGCTTACACTATATACCCGCATAAGATAACTACACTTAATACGCAGCACTTAAAAATAGTTTAACTCTCCCAGGCTACTGTGTTGCAGGCGGGAGGAAACTTGATCTTCTCTCTCCTCCCGTCCATGAGGTGAGCAAATTCATCATCAGGCAGCTCGACTTGAATATTCTCAGTGCTGTGGATTGACTCCTGACCGAGATCTTCTGACATCTTATCTGTCGGGACAGTGCACTGTTGAGCTACTGATGCTGTACTCCCACATCTCTTCTTCGTTCTGTGTATTTTCATGCCCTTCTGTGTTGCAAATTTCCTTCCACAGCTACATTGGTGTTCCAGCCGTTGTTCTGGGATCAAGATCCATTGGTCGGTTCTGGTCGTCTCAGTGAAATCGCAGTGTGATTCATCATTCTCCCCCGCTTTCGGTGAATATTGGGGGAATTTATTTGGTGTCATGTCTGTAGCTAGTAGGTTAGCAGCTGACTGGGTGCCGGCCCAGTCAGCTGTTGGTCCTAGTCTTTCCCAGTGTCATCTGTCTTTCCAGATGTCCGTCGGTCTTTGTCCCGACTGTCAATGGACTAACTATATAACAGTAGTAGGAAACTCTTTGTACAGAGCTTCGCAGCAGGAGGCAATCTGATCATCAGAAGAGAAACCTCCCGTCGAGCAAGTGATGTGGAAAATAGTATTTTGTTTGAACTTTTGCTACACAGCTTTATGTTGCGTTGTCTATTGACACATCGGCCATCAGTTCATCATTCCTCTGTATGTTCTGCTTCCTTTTAGGAAGCTTAGGTTCACTGCCTATTCCATGTTACAAAGGTTTGTTTGATGTCTTGCCAACAGCTGAAGAGATTTTCTCCTTTGTAAGAAAAAAAATAATTTCTTGAAAGTTGGCCAAATTTATTTTTAAAAAAGCCATATTTTTATGATAACTTCATTTTTTTTATGAAGCACACATTGGTAAAAAATTCACAGTTAAAGGAAATAAATCCAACACTCCGGGGTCACCAGAAGCAATAATTATGAAGGTATAGGGGGCGGGGAAATGTTTGCCCACGGCAAATTGTTTAATTCCAAGAATTTGTATTTTGACTTCATAATTTCTATGAAAGTGTCATAATCTTGGGTTGAAGGCATCAAGCTAGATGTAAAACTGAGTGAAAAGGTACTTAAAAACATTCTTATGTTTTAAATTCTTGAGTTTAATATTCTCTAACACTGTCATCAAACAATAAAAATTGGCTGGTTTTGCACAAACTGTAACAATAATATTAACAAGACTAAGGTTATGATCAGCTCACAGATCAGGCTGATTTCTTCCTATATTTTACATATCTGGAACCTTGACAGCAGTTCTATAAAAAAAAAAGCTAAATGTTGAGATGAGATTTTATTATAGAAAAATTCTAAGTATCCAATACTTTGATCAAGTTGTCAACAAAGATATTTGTATCAGATTTAGTTAGCAATAGAACAGATTGATGATCCTTGTGCTAATGTAAATTGAAGGGATACAAGCATATGTCCCATTTATCAGAGCTGACTAAAACAATCTCACTGAGTATTGTGAGACAAAAGAAAAGGAATGAAAAAGTATGCAAAGAGAGAGGTGGGAAGACAACATCAAACAAGAGATCTTGCTTTCACTGATTCTCAAGAGGCATCTGAAAATGAAAAGAAATGGAAATTGCTGGCTTCAGACATCGATATCCTTGATGTTTATAAGGAAGGAGAGAGAGAGAGAGAAATTGAGAAAGAGAGAGTGAGGGAGACTGGGAGGGAGGGAGTGAGAAAGGGAGAGGAACTTCATATAAATTTAATTTAAAAAGAAAACATTTACTTAATTAAAAAAAAAGTTACTTAAATATAAAAGTATTGTATAGCATACAATTTAATGTTATGTAATAACAGAAATTACAACCATCACATAACTAACATTATCAAGAATACAAAAAACTAAACACTGACATAATATTTTACATTGCCATATATTCCCATAATTGTCAAAATTGTGAAAATAATTAAAAAGTAGACACAAAATATTTTTTGATGACATGTGTTCTAATAATAGAACACATAATGTGACACCTGATTATTAAGAAAGATGATATCGTATGACAGGGAACAGTTGGCTGTGTTCATTTTCTGCACGGTTTCGCCTTATGTCTTTTGGCGTGTGCTGAGACTGCTACGATGGAGACTACAGTTACCTTTCTTTGTTTGGGAGATGAGATATTAATTCGGATGATTACGCTGGCACGGGCGGTTGAGCAATTATGGATTTTAATTCGTTTGCAGTGATACCGGGGCCTTCCATAACCAAAATAACCAAATGTTAAGAAAACACTTAACATTATTAAAAATCACACATTTAAATAACATTTTAAAATCTATTGAAACATATGTCTCAAATCACATAATATAACAACCAGTGATGCACTTTTACAAATAACAAAACCATTCACATAATTGAACTTCAATTGTTCACATGTGAATTATTTAGTCTTATCTTGATTTTGCTGTAGGAGTAAACGAATGCTGGATGGTGCCCAGGTGTGTGATCTCTTGAAAGGTGTTATCCTAGTTGTCAGCTACATCATTGCCAGTGAAATGGATATGTCACAGATCTACCATGAAGTGAAAAAACAAACCATCATCAAATTCTATGTTATCTACAACATGTTGGATGTGAGTTTCTTGCTGTGTTCTGCCTTTGTGCCATCACCATCCTACCCCTTTACCCCTTATAGCTCATTCAATATTACCTTAAACTAACATTGTCTAGTTCAGTCTAGTTTGAAACAAATAAGGAAATTAGAGAAATCGCCAATCAACCACTTATATCATCAGTAATCAAGTAAAGACGATGGACATATGTTGGACATGTGATGAGAAGAGATAATAATCAAATACCAAAGCAAGTCTTCAAGTAGGAAACAACAGATAAGAGGAAAAGAGGCCAACCCAGAGAAACTCTGAGAACATTGATCTGAAAGGCAAAAGCAGCAGGAATCGGCTCCCTCAATGAAATCGAGATGCTTGCACAAAACAGAGACAAATGGCGAGATTTTATAAAAGATCTTTGCAAGGATTGAGACTGCTAGAACGAACATTTCAAAACAGGGAAAGAGTCTCTGAGTCTATGCCCTAAGGGTTGAATGCAGCTCGAAAGGTCAATAGATAGTTCAATTAATTTGATCCATTTCATCCGCTCTAAATTTGTAAGAAAAAAAATTAAGCTTTAGTTACATTTCTTTTAAATAGTTTTTAACAAATAATATATCATTAAGGAGATACATAAATTTACTATAATAACAAAGAAAGAAAATTATCTGTTTTTGTTATTCACTTTGATGTTTACTGTTCTGTACTCCCTAGAAAGGGCATGGCATGAACATAATTTGTCTTGTTCTTGTGTGCATCAATAGCTGGATATAGAAGGTTATTAACCTTTTCTCCAAGCTTTCAGTTGCAATGGAAAAATAAGCAAGCGGGTATGTGCTGGGATATAATAAACCTGGTACAGTAGAATCCACTTATAATGAGACCAGTTATATGAGAATATAGATATAAAGACATTTGTTAAAATACCCACATTTTTTCTTCATTATCTTATATTAATTAAAAATTTATTTTATAACGTTAGCCAGCCATGTTATAACATCCATGTTATATCATCTTCTCAACAATCTTGTATAGTGCAGAAACATGGACATTAGACAAGAAACAGAACAGAAAATTGAAGTCTTTGAAATGTGGATTTATAGAAGAATATGATGAATTGGATGGAAAGAAAAGAAAACAAACGATGAATTCTTAAAACAAATAAAAATTAAAAGAGAACTACTAAACACAATTCAAATAAGACAAATGAAATTTTTGGGGCATGTTAAAAGACACAGCATCCTCCTAAAAGTAATCTTGGAAGAGAAAATACAAGGTAAAAGAGACAATACAGATGATACACACAAGCAGAAATTGGAAAAAGAAAACAAATTAATTAATATTATTGAAGCGTAGTAGATAAAGTTAATTAAATAATAATAAAATGTGTAAAAAAAATTATATGGCTTACCATAACAAATCATAAATATTATTAAAGACACATATGATGGTTACACATGTGCAGTTCGTACAGAGGAAGGACTGAGCGAATGTTTTCCAATAGAAACTGGGGTTAAACAAGGATGTATTTTATCTCCCTTGTTATTTGGAGTTGTTATGGACTTCATAATGAAGAAATGCTACACTGGTAACAAAGGCATCAAATGGATACAAGGAGACCATTTGGGGGACCTCGACTTTGCTGATGACATAGTCCTCAGCAGCAATCAGATAAAAATGATGCAGGAAAACACAAATGAACTTTCATCAATAGCCAGCAAAATTGGACCAGAGATCAATCATGAAAAGACTAAAGTCATGAAAAGTTTAATTCCAACAGATGACAGAATATACATGGAAAGATGACAGAATATACATGGAAAACAAACCAGTGGAAGTGATCAATCACTTTACCTATCTTGGAAGTCACATTGATCGGGAAGGGGATACAAGTAAAGAAATTAGAATCAGAATAGCTAAAGTTTCAGAAGCCTTGAAAAGTTGTGGAAATCAAAACTCATCAGCACAAACACAAAACTTAGACTATTCACATGAAATGTACTATCTATCCTTACATCTGCATGTGAGAGCTGGAAAACAACAAGAGACATAGAAACAAAGTTGAACACATTTAAAAATAAATGTCTAAGGAAAATACTTGGTATTGCATGGAACGAATTCAAAACAAACGAGGAAATTAGAGAAATCACCAACCAACCACTAATATCTTCAGTAATCAAGAAAAGACATTGATCATATGTTGGACATGTGATGAGGAGAGATAATAACCGAATAACCAAGCAAGCCCTCATGTGGGAAACAACAGTTAAGAGGAAAAAAGGCCGACCCAGAGAGACACTGAGAAGAACATTGATCAGAAAGACAAGAGCAGCAGGAATCGGCTCCTTCAATGAGATAGAGTTGCTTGCACAGAACAGAGACAAATGGCGAGATCTGATAAAATATTTTTACAAGGATTGAAAACTGCTAATTAAAAATTTATAAAAGAGAAAGAGTATCTGGGTCTATGCCCTATGGGCCGGCTACGACTCGAAAGGTCAATATTAAGATTAACAAATTTCTTATCTGGTATAGTTAGTGTTCCCGTGTGTTACCGGGGCCTCATTATGAGGGAGGTAAAGAATAGTGACACTGTGACCTTCCAGGCATGTCGTAAGAGGCGACTAAGGAGGTTGATCGATGGCTTGACAAGCTGTCATTGTAAAAAGTATTGTTATGGAAACAGCACCATAGATTTTAGAGCAGTGATCTCTGCAATATGTGCCATTTTGGCACACAAGGTTTCTGTTTTTGAGATTGTGGTTCTGCCCTATGTGCCGTCTTCGGCTCGAAAGGACAATAGATAGATAGATAGTTAGTGTAACTGCCAGTCAAGAAATGGTTATATATAGTGGGAAATCTTGTGCAATGCATAGGACCATTGTCTGGAGATAGTATGAACATACCCAGTCAACTTTAATCATATTTTTGTGTATGCGTGCATGTGCACATATGCATGCTTTTTAAAGCTAAAATAGTACCACTTGGGAAAAAGGAGCCCAGTAAGCAAGAAAAAGTTCACAAACAGAACAGCAGAAATGGAATCCGATGGTCATTGACCAAGCATCTTAATGACTTAGATTTTGCTGATAACATAGCTGTCCTATCACATAATCTTCAACAGATGCAAGATAAAGCTGTGAAACATGGAGAACAACAAAAATGACAATCATGAAGATACAGACCTTCATTAATTGATGCTTGTGCAGAATAAAAGGATGGAAATAACAGGACAAAATCACTAACATAGAATTATGGAAAAGTACCAGTCAAATACCAATGGATAAAGATATATAACGAAGATGATGGCGCTGGATAGCACTGCGGAAGCCAACTGAGAGTATTATATAACAGGCCCTTTTTTAGAATCCCCAAGGAAAAAGACAAAGAGGAAGACCTAAATATTCTTGGAAAGGACAGATGGAAGCAAAGATAAAGATGATGGGGAAGACATGGAATAATCTTAAAAGAATGACAAGAAACAGAACGGCTTGGAAAGTGTTTGTTGAAGACCTATGCTCCGCAGAGAGTTGAAAGGTAGAAGAAGAAGAAAAAGGAGTCCAAAATACTCAGAGGTATATCACTTCCAAGTCACATTGAAAAGATGTGTGAGAAATAATGTCTACATTTTAACGAGTTAGTAGCCTCCGTCAGTCATAGTTGACAATGGATTTTTCATCACCCCTAGGAAATGTTATTTTTTCTTTACTTTCTCAGTGTATTTCTTTTTCAATGAATCTGTCTGCTTCTTGCTTGAGTTGGAGCTTTAGAGTGTGTTTCCAATGATTACAGTCTGAAGTTATCTCTTCCCATGCTGCAGGGTTTATGTTCAGAGTTGTCATGTCACGTTTACATACAACTATAAATCAAAGTTTTGGGCACCCCTAGTTCTTTTGCCATCTGCTAGTTGTCCATAGAGTTTATCTTTTGGTATGTGGCCATCTTTCATATGGTGTAAGTGGCCAAATCAGTGTAACTTATGTTGTTTGAGGAACATGTAGATGTTCGGGAGGCCTGTGTGAGTGAGGACCTCCACGTTTGTCACTTTGACCTTCAGGGTGATCAAGAATACGGTGCTAGCATCACATAGGGAATGCATTTATCCTTCTCTCTTGCTTTGCATAAGTTGTCTATGATTTGCTGCCATATAAAAGGATACTGATAATACAGGCATTGTAAACTGCTGTCTTTGTTTTATTTGTTACTTTGCAATTTTCTCAAACACACCTAGAAAGGCAAGCAAAAGTAGTAGCAGCTTTACCATAACAGGTGTCAATTTCTGTATCTAAAGATAGTTAAGTTGTTTAACAAGTAAGAATGATATAAAAGTGTGTTTATTTGTGAATGACATCTAAATATCATTATGCATGAATATTAGCAGATTATAATGTTAAACTATAATAGTGCTATACAAATTCTAACTCTGTTTCAGTGCTTATGAAGACCACATTTTATGATAATATATGTCTCATGTGTGTTTAATGTTTTTATTTGAAAAGTTCAGTTATAAACTTAGTTTAATTGAACATTATTATTGACTGAATTTGAATAACAAATGATTTGCAGGTTTTGGACAAGCTTATATCTGGCTTTGGTCAGGATGTATTAGACAGCTTGTACTGGACAGCAGTGGAACCACGGGGTCGAAAACGAGAGCACTTTGGCACACTTTTTCATCTAATCTTTGCTATTGCTTATGTTGGTATCCTTTTAATAAATAAAATGCAGCCTGAAATCTACTCACAAAAAGTGCAGAATTCTGGACATAAAATGGAATTTTAGTTTTGGGAGAGGAACTATTATTGCTTAAAATAAAGCTAAAAGTAGATGCATTAATTACTTTGTACTGACATTGACACACAAATAAGAACAGGAGTACGGCAGGGATGCCTTCTGTCTCCATTTCTCTTTCTATTGGCCATAGATTGGATTATGAAAATAACTCAAAACAACAGAATTGGGATCCAGTGGTCACTGACCAAACAACTTGATGATTTAGACTTTGCTGATGACATAGCTCTCCTATCACACAGCCATCAACAGATGCAGGATAAAATGAGTATATTAGATGAGAAATCACAACACCTAGGACTGAAGATTAATAGAGATAAGACCAACATTATGAGAATTAATACAGTTGGCAATAACCAAATAAAACTAGGAGAAATACCTCTACTAGACGTACAATCTTACATATATCAGGGCAGCAATATAGATAAAGAGGGAGGAACAGAAAACGATACCAAAATAAGGATATCAAAAGCAAGAGCAGCTTTCATTGCACTGGGAAACATATGGAAATCCAAAGAAATTACGTTAAATACAAAAATAAAAATTTTCAACTCAAATTTCATCCGCTTCATCATCATCGAGTGCCGACTCCGCAACGAAGGTTGGCTATCATGGATCGCCATACTGCTCTGTCTCTTGCTTTGATGGTGCAAGTTGTCATAGGTTGATTTGTCCATCTTTTGATGTTACTCGTCCATGTTAGTCTTGGTCTGCCTCTGCCTCTTTTACCTTGTATTTTCCCTTCCAGGATTACTTTTAGTAGGCTATTGTGTCTTTTAACATGGCCTAAAAATCGCATTTGTCTTGTTTGAATTGTGCTTAGTAGTTCTCTTTTCATTTTTAGTTGTTTTAAGACTTCATCGTTTGTTTTCTTTTCCTTCCATCCAATTCTACCTATTCTTCTATATATCCACATTTCAAAGGCTTCAATTCTCTGTTCTATTTTCTTGTCTAACCTCCATGTTTCTGCACCATAAAGGAATATTGAGAAGATATAACATTTTGCTATTCTTAGTTTTAGCCCTGGTGTTATTTGTTTTGATGTTAGTATGTTCTTCATGACATTAAAACTCAAATGTTAAGTTGATCCTATTATATGGCTGTGAAACATGGAGAATAACAAAATTGACAATCACGAAGATACAGACTTTCATTAATGGATGCTTACGCAGAATAAAAGGATGGAAATGGCAGGACAAAATCACTAACATAGAATTATGGAAATGTACCAGTCAAATACCAGTGGATAAAGAGATACAGCGAAGATGATGACGCTGGATAGGACACACACTACGGAAGCCAACTGAGAGTATTACACAACAGGCCCTTTTTTGGAATCCCCAGGGGAAAAGACAAAGAGGAAGACCATGGAATTCTTGGAGAAGACAGATAGAAGCAGAGATGAAGATCTATCTATCTTTCGTTCACCCGAAGTATTGTCTATATCTTCCATGTCGTTTCCTGTATAAATTTTACTGTCTTTTTTAACTCTTGCAGTGGTCCATATAGTTTTGTCTGTAGTGTTGTATCTATGGGCCAATGTATTTTCCTTAGTCTACTATATTCTGTGCAATCTTGAAGTATGTGTTCAGAAGTCTGGGGTGCCTGTCCACATGTACAAGTAGTTGATGTGCCGATCTTGAATTTTGTATACATGTCACTATGGAGTCGATTGTGTCCTGTTCTGAGGTGTATAATGATAACTTGTTCATATCTATTCATATTATGAAAGGCATCCTGATTTGGAGCTTGTGGTCCTCTGATTGATTTGATTATCTGTTTCTTATGATGGTATGTAACCGGTGTATCTAGTTGTGAAATAGAGATGAAGATGATGGGGAAGACATGGAATGATCTTAAAAGAATGGCAAAAAACAGAACGACTTGGAAAGTGTTTGTTGAAGACCTGTGCTCCACTGGGAGCTAAAAAGGTAGAAGACATTGACACACAAATGTCAAATGGTGGACAAAAGTCTGCTGTGATTAACAAAATGTACAGTCTACTTTCTGTAAATGCAAATAGACAGAATAGTGAATAAATTTTGATATCTAAAATTGTAATCTATTAGAAATCTGGGAAAACAGAAACATGGCTTGATAGCTTTAGTAGGCAAGTTTGCAAATAATAATATAAAGTTGCTACATCAACAATGATAGGATTAAAATGATGTGTCTTTAGACATATTTAAACACCATTTTATTTATTCAAATTGTGTGTTTTTAAATTGAAACAGTTCAGTTTAACATAATAAAACACTTTTGACAGGTTAAAAAGCTTATATCCAGAAATACCAAGTTGCAATAAAAGATAAATGTATAGAAGATAAAATATAAAAATTATGTATAAAAGATAGAAGATAAATATTATGTATACAGGTAAAATATAAATATTATGTATAGAAGATAAAAGAAAAATAATAAGTATAAAAGACAGAAGATAAGAGATAAATATGTATACAAGTTAAAAGATACATATTATGTATAGAAGATAAAAAATAAATGTTATGTATAGATGCTTCAAATACTCAAGCCAGTAATAATGTTAGGAATGAAACTACTGCATCATCAGTTAAAAGGAGAAAGGGATAATGGACCAGATATTTGAGAACTTAAGATGGCAAGGGAACACATGGAAAACTAAAAAAGACATGGCCTTGAATTGTTGGCAGAGAACTGAAGGAAAACAGCTTCATATGGTGTGGGCATTAAAGGCAGGCTCAAAACAGCTTCATGTGTGGTGGGCATTAAAGGCAGGCTGAAAACAGCTTTATGTGGGTGGGCATTAAAGGCAGGCTGAAAACAGCTTTATGTGGGTGGACATTAAAGGCAGGCTGAAAACAGCTTTATATGGGTGGACATTAAAGGCAGGCTGAAAACAGTTTTATGTGGGTGGGCATTAAAGACAGGCTCAAAACAGCTTTATGTGGGTGGACATTAAAGGCAGGCTGAAAACAGCTTTATGTCTATCTATCTATTGACCTTTCGAGCCGTAACCGGCCCATAGGGCGTAGACCAAGATACACCTTCTCCTATATGAATTTTTGTTCTAGCAGTTTTCTTTTAAAGATATTTTATTAAATCTCGCCATCTGTCTCTGTTCTGTGCAAGCAGTTCTATCTCATTGAGGGAGCCGATTCCTGCTGCTCTTGCCTCTCTCATCAATGTTCTTCTCAGTGTCTCCCTGGGTCTTCCTCTTTTTCTTTTACCTGTTGTTTCCCATATGAGGGCTTGCTTTGCTATTCGATTATTATCTCTTCTCATCACATGTCCAACGTATGACCATCGTCTTTTCTTTATTACTGAAGATATTAGTGGTTGATTGGCGATTTCTCTAATTTCCTCGTTTGTTTTGAATTCGTTCCATTCTATACCAAGTATTTTCCTTAGACATTTATTTTCGAATGCGTTCAACTTTGTTTCTATATCTCTTGTTGTTTTCCAGCTTTCACACGCATACGTAAGGGTTGATAGTACATTTGATTTGAATAGCCTAAGTTTTGTGTTTGTGCTAATGAGTTTTGATTTCCACAACTTTTCAAGGCTTCTGAAAGACATTGCTGCTTTAGCCAGTCTGATTCTAATTTCTTTGCTCGTATCCCCTTCTCGATCAATGTGACTTCCAAGATAGATAAAGTGATCGATCTCTTCTACTGGTTTGTTTTCCATGTATATTTTGTCACTTGTTGGAATTAAACTTTTCATGACTTTAGTAGCTTTATGTGGGTGGACATTAAAGGCAGGCTCAAAACAGCTTTATGTGGGGTGGGCATTAAAGGCAGGCTGAAAACAGCTTTATGTGGGTGGACATTAAAGGCAGGCTGAAAACAGCTTCATGTGGTGTGGGCATTAAAGGCAGGCTGAAAACAGCTTCATGTGGAGTTTATTAAAGACAAGCTCAAAACAGTTTCTTGTGGGGTTTATTAAAGACAGGCTCAAAACAGTTTCTTGTGGGGTTTATTAAAGACAGGCTCAAAACAATTTCTTGTGGGGTTTATTAAAGACAAGCTCAAAACAGCTTCTTGTGGGGTTTATTAAAGACAGATTCAAAACAGCTTCATGTGGGGTTTATTAAAGACAGGCTCAAAACAGTTTCTTGTGGGGTTTATTAAAGACAGGCTCAAAACATACAACAATGAAAATCTCTTATGATGGCCCTGTTTGTCTGAGGAAATAAATTAGACTAAATAAGTAAGTTTGAGAAGAAAGAAATGATAAGATTTGTTGTGGAGTAAGGCTACCAGTTATGTTAGATCATCTCTAAAAGCTACCTTTATTGATGAGCAGATAGCAAAGTATTGATGGTTATCTTGGAATCTGTTGTTGATTTCAACAACTCTCAGTCATACTTTTCCTAAACTGGACAAGTTGTTCACACCATGATTATCCTGATTCAGGCAGTCATTCTCAATGTAGCATTTAATTCAACAAACAAGAGTCTGCTGACCATTTTGATGTCAAATAATGTAAGTTGTCATTTTAAATATTGCTTGTTTAAATTCATAAGTTATTCTGACCTATGGAAGCGAATCATGGACAGTAGACAAACAAATGAAAAGACGATTAGAGGCCACAGAGATGGGATTTCTCAGAAGAATGTTGAAAGTTCCCTGGACAGATAAAAAGACCAATGAGGAAGTTCTCAAAGAGGTCAACACAAAAAGGGAGCTCTTAAAAAACATCAGAAAGAAGCAATCAACATTTTTTGGGCACATCATGAGAAGAGGAAAATTGGAATACTTGGTTACAACTGGCAAAATAAAAGGAAAGAGAGATCGCGGACGACAAAGAGAGAAAATACTGGATAGCTTGGTGTCATGGCATGGAAAACATTCAACAACAGAACTGATACGATACACTGTAGATAGAAGATTGTGGGGGGACATGATCACCTACGCTAACCGGCAGGGTACATGATGATGATGATGTTTAAATTCACAGTCTATGAGGCTTTAGGCATTTATATATATATATATATATATATATATAACACCTTCCATAAATTTGAATGCAAAATCTGTACACCAGACCAAAAAGTCTTACAAATGGAAAAAAAACCTTATGTGTCAATTTCTTTATCCGTACTTAATGAAACTACAATTCGTTCACTTTCATGTTTTGTCTTCTAGGTTATATGAGACAGGCAATTGCCAAAATAAAATTGTATTTAAAAATACACTTTTGTGCATATCTATGTTGGAGTTTTCTGTTTTTTTTTTTTTTGTTGTGTTTGCCAGCTTTTCTCTAGAGCGTAGGAACTGAAAGTTGCATGTTAATCCGTTTTTTTCCTGGCAGCTGTGTGCACAGTGGTCCCTTGCTGCACAGGCAGATAACTCTGTATTCAAAGGTACTCATTTTTCCATCAAAGAGTAATTGACGTTTCAAGATGAACCTCGTTGCTGAGACCAGGAGTGGTTGCAGCAGAGAGAAATCACAAATAAAAATCCCAACTGGTGTAGCCGAGATTGGAACTCACAACATCTCTGTCTCAAGATTGGTGTCTTGCCTCAAGACCAACCAGTCCCCTCCATGTTGGGTTATTTGTTTCAGTATTTATAGTTCATTTCCAACACAAGTTTGGAAAGATTTGATTGGATGTATGTATGTACATATGTATGCTTGTATTTATTCTTACCTGTCTGTGCGTTGTGGCCTCATATATTCATACACAAATACATTTGTATTTGTACATGGTATTATTTAACACTCACAAATTTGTATTTTTCTTATACATCATTTTTCTTGTCATAACTGTTATGTTTATTAGTGTCTTGTGATGATCTGTTAGTTCCATGCTAACAACATATTTTCTTGTTTTGATTAAATAACTTCTGATGTTCATAACCTTTTTAGCATTCATGGCTACAGTTGCATACTGAGTTATTCATGGGTTAACATCCTTGCATTCTGAACATGTCCATAGGTGCTTAGATCCCCTTCTTAGTATGTCCTGCAGCATCCAGTGACTGATGTTTTCAGGTCTGTGTTGGTTGATAAGTCCTCTTATGCACCCACTAATCTCTTGTTTCTGGTTGTGTCCATCTTAACTCCCATCTCTTTTATCTGAATGAGAGACATGGACTCATGGTTTTCAAAGTCCTGTGCCCTTCCCGCATCTCAAAGGGCATTAATGATGTCTGCCTGATTCATTGGTTGACTATCTTTGTTGATGGCACAGTTAGCCAGCCTGTCATTAAAGGCTGGGTGAACCTGGAAGCTGTCGGTTGGGATCGAACCCTACCTCTTGTCTTTTGTAGTCCAGTTCACTAACCACTGAGCTATTGTGGCTCCCAAATCACTCAGTATACAACATGTATATAGTCTTGTGACTCCAACCACATGAGTGCTCTGGTCATTTCCATCATCTCCTTCATCATGCTGCTTATCGTAATGTACGCATACGTTTTCACTTACTATTTTTTAAATGTTTAGTCTTCAACATATCTTGTTGGAGCAACTTTTTTTTTTTACCTTTATATCTGTGCATGTCCACTGTATAAGGCCTTTTTTTTTTTTAAATTAATTGTAGTTTTGATCTTTTGAAGGTGTTTATAATTATATTTTGTCATGTGGTAGCCTTGTTATATCATCTGTAAATGTGGAGACAAAAATTATTATAATTTTGAATCAAGTTTGTCATATCTATGTTTTTCAAACAAAATTCTTTTCAGTTTGTTGAGATTAAAGGAAATTTATTTAAGCGCCTGGACAAGAACCACCTGTGCCAGATCACATACAGTGATGTCAAGGAGAGGTTCCACTACGTTGTTCTGTTGCTGTTTGTTTTCATCAGGAATGTTTCTGCAGATAAGTGGAGCTGGAGTGAGTTGCGTCAACTTTTTCTTTAGACTGAATGTTATCATAAATAGAAAAAGAAATATTTAGCAGAGCAGACCTAAACTTATGTGCTTCAATATTTCCTGATAATGGTTCCAATATCTCCTGGTAATGGTTCCAATATCTCCTGATAATGGTTCCAATATCTCCTGATAATGGTTCCAATATCTCCTGATAATGGTTCCAATATCTCCTGATAATGGTTCCATCATCATCATCATGTGCCGTACCGGTTGGCGTTGGCGATCATGTCCTTTCACAATCTTCTATCCACAGTGCATCGTATCAGTTCTGTTGTTGACTATTTTCCATGCCATGACACCAAGCTATCCAGTATTTTCTCTCTTTGTCGTCCGCGATCTCTCTTTCCTTTTATTTTGCCAGTTGTAACCAAGTATTCCAACTTTCCTCTTCTCATGATGTGCCCAAAAAATGTTGATTGCTTATTTCTGATGTTTTTTAAGAGCTCCCTTTTTGTGTTGGCCTCTTTGAGAACTTTCTCATTAGTCTTTTTAGCTGTTCAGGGAACTTTCAACATTCTTCTGAGAAATCCCATCTCTGTGGCCTCTAATCGTCTTTTCATTTGTTTGTCTATTGTCCATGATTCGCTTTCATAGGTCAGAATTGGTTCTATATAGCATTGATGAACTCTCTTTCTCATTTCTATTGACATAGATTTTTTGCATAAGATATTTTTCATTTTCTGAAATGCTATTTTGGCCTGAGCTATTCTGCTTTTTATTTCTGTGTTGCATCTTCCATCTGATGTTATCACTGTGCCCAAGTATTTCAAACGTTGCACTTGTTTCAAATTTGTCTTGTTTATTTTTATGCTGTTTGGTGATGATTATTTCTTCGATATAACCATTACTTCTGTTTTCTTACTATTCAGACTGAGACCTTTCTTGTTGCTTTCTTTTACTATTATATCGATCATTTCTTGTAGTTCATTCTCTGTCTCTGCTATTAAGACTAGTTAAGACTGGACATAATGGTTCCAGTAGCTTGTGATAATGGTTCTATAGCTTGTGATAATGGTTCTATAGCTTGTGATAATGGTTCTATAGCTTGTGATAATGGTTCCAGTAGCTTGTGATAATGGTTCCATAGCTTGTGATAATTGTTCTATAGCTTGTGATAATGGTTCCATAGCTTGTGATAATGGTTCTATAGCTTGTGATAATGGTTCTATAGCTTGTGATAATGGTTCCATAGCTTGTGATAATGATTCCAATCGCTTGTGATAATGGTTCCATAGCTCATGATAATGGTTCTAGTAGCTTGTGATAATGGTTCCACTAAAAAAAAAAAAAAAAAGTAAAGTATCCCCGTCACGCTGAGTGGCGTATAGAGAAATATGGTGTTAGTGACCCTATATTTTTCAGACCTTCAGCACATGATTTTTGGGGTAATGTGGTCGGTATTACGCCCGTGCTGCTTTACTTTCCCAGAAAAATCCGGTACCCATTTAAGGCTGGGTGAACCCAGAAGCCGTCGGTTGAGATCGAACCCTACCCCTTGTCCTTTGTAGTCCAGTTCACTAACCACTGAGCTATCGCGGCTCCCTATAGTTCCACTAATGCATAATATTATACACTCCTCTTATTCATCTCCTCAGATGTCTCTTCCTACTTGTACCACACTTAATTTCAAATGCCCTCAGTATCTTCTGGAATGTAGTTTTTTATCAGTCATGATGTCCTCATTCAAAGGGATAATTCATCCTCATTTTGTTTCCCTTGATCATCATCATTGTCCTAATTATAAGCATTTTTTCAAGCCATTCCATGAACTCTCATTGTTTTAGACTCCAACATGTCTCCTGTACATTACATTCACATGATTCTCCTATGGTTTAAGGTTCTCATACATTTATATATAATATTTATTTATTTATTGTTATATTTATTTATTTATTATTATGATATTTATTTATTTATTATTATTATTGTATTTATTATTATGATATATTATTGTAATATATTATTATGATATATTATTATAATATTTATGATTTTTATTTATATGGAATTTATTAAATATTATATTTATTTACTTATGTAGCACCATTTATACCCATCAGAAACATGTAATTACTTTTGAACATGATAACTGCTCCTCTTCTGGCCTTATTAAAAAAGCTCATCTTAGCTCTCTACTTATTGCCTCAACTTCTCTTTCCATACAAAAGGTTTTGAGTTTCCAACCATAATTTATATAATCTCTCTGTGGCGGTAATTTATGTTTCCTTTCTATTCTCTTGCTTCATCAAATTGTGACTTTAGTTTGAGACCTCTGTTACCCTGACATCTTTCAACAATTGTTCTATTATGATGGTTTGTTTCTAACCTTTTGTAGCATTGTATGGCCTTCAAAAGAGCCTAGTTCACCTGGTCGATAATGTAATATAAAAGAAAAGGCAAACAAGGGGGTCAGAACCAGAATATAAAAGGAAACATTGAATTTTAAAAACCTTGAATAAATACAAAAATAAAGAATCCAAGGAAAAAAACAAAGATTAAGATGTCATGATCTCAAATGTGTTGTTTGTCCTTATTTATGCACATGAAAGCTGGAAGCCAGCAAATGCAATAAGGTATAGGTTAGTAACATTCCAAAAACAAATGTCGAAGAAAAATACTTTAGTACTTATTTGAATGAATTTAAGACTAGTGCAGAAATAAGTAAAATGGTCATGCAACCAACAGTATCTTTTATCGTCAAAAAAAGGTAGTTCTCAGATGGCAAACAGTGGAAAAGAAAGAAAAAAGAAAACAACCTCAAGAAACACTGACAATAGAGGATAAGATAGCAGTCATCAATTCCCTTAATGAGATTAAGAAGTTTGTCCAGATTGTGGATTTATGCCAAGATTAAATTATAATTCTTCTGTGGCTTTAATGGCACTGGATAATGTTAGAAGATGTAATAAAGAGAAAGAAAAGGTGTTTGTGTAATGGAAGCTAAGCATTGTCTAACAGCATATTAAGTAGTAGAAGTGTGAACTTTTATTTTTTAAATTTAATTTGAAGGGAGACTTCCTTGTTGTTATTACCCTTACTAATTTTGTGACAGGATCATTCAATCTTAATAAACACACATTCTTTCAGTATCATACAATTAATATTTAAAAGGAGGACCATTTATATTTGGGGACAAATAATAATAAATGAATATTATTATGGAGGGCAACTTCTGAGGTGATAGATCAGCGAATCATTTCAATGTTTACACTAAAAATAAAAATCACAAATAATTTTTTTTTTTTTAAATGGTCCGAAGCAGGATCGAACCCATACTCTTGGCACAGCACCTTGCAACAAGAAACCAAAAAGCTAGAGCTCACGGCCAACTCAGCTTAAGATAGTCATGCTATAAGATAGGGCGCTGTGCCGAGGAGTATGGGTTCCATCCTGCTCCAGATCATCTATTGTTCCCTTTTTTTTTTGTTGTTGATTAATTGTGATTTTTTTTCCGAGTGCTGTAAACATACCTCTTTCCCTGAAATGGTTCGCCGTTTATATTTCCTTGTTGTTCTTACCTCCACTAAGTTTATGACAGAATCATTCTTAATAAACAAACATTTTTTCAGTATCATGCAACTAATATTTAAAAGGAAGGCCATTTATTTTTCCTTGTTTTATTATATTTTTATGTACAATTTTTTGGGTGGTAATTATTTATAATTATCATGGTTATTAAATAAATAGTTGTAATCTCTCATTTTTGTTTGTTTCAGATTTGGCTCTTCCAGTCATGCAGGATGCATTTCTTGTATTTTGTGTGGAGATATTAGTGGATTGGATCAAACATGCATTTATTACCAAATCTAATGAATTGTCTGCCAGTGTAAGTTGTATACACACCTTGTTGATTTTAGTTATGTTTTTGAAGATAAAGAAACATCTTTAAAATACATTTTTTTAGTATGGATATTATTATTGAACATTTTCTTCAGAGTGTGAGCTTTCTATAACTTTTGTTGCATTTAATCTGTAACTCCATATTGGATTTCAGACCAAAATAGCATTTAAGAAAATAACAAATTTCTTATGCAACAAATCGATGTCAATAGAAATGATAAAGAGAGTTCATTGGTGCTATATATAGAACCAATTCTGACCAATGGAAGCGAATCATGGACAGTAGACAAACAAATGAAAAGAGGATTAGAGGCCACAAAGATGGGATTTCTCAGAAGAATGTTGAAAGTTCTCTGGACAGCTAAGAAGACCAATGAGAAAGTTCTCAAAGAGGCCAACACAAAAAGGCAGCTCCTAAAAAACATCAGAAAGAAACAATCAACATTTTTTGGGCACATCATGAGAAGAGGAAAGTTGGAATACTTGGTTACAACTGGCAAAATAAAAGGAAAGAGAGATCGCGGATGACAAAGAGAGAAAATACTGGATAGCTTGGTGTCATGGCATGGAAAACAGTCAACAACAAAATTGATACGATGCACTGTAGATAGAAGATTGTGGAAGGACATGATCGCCTATGCCAACCGGTATGGTACATGATGATGATGATATTGGATTTCCTAATTCTTAATTGTTTATATGCATGTGTGGTTATTCACATTTTATATTGATGTCTGGTTCTTTACTTCTTATGTGGTTGTCTACTCTTACTCAGCAGTGAATGTTGTGTGTCAGTCTTGACTCCTGATATAACTAAGCAGTGAGTGTTTTGTGTCAGCCCTGACTCTTGATCTAACTAAGTAGTGAATGTTGTGCGTCAGCCCTGACTCCTGATCTAACTAAGCAGTGAATGTTGTATGTCAGCCCTGACTCCTGATCTAACTAAGCAGTGAATGTTGTGTGTCGTCAGCCCTGACTCCTGATCTAACTAAGCAGTAAATGTTGTATGTCAGCCCTGACTCCTGATCTAACTAAGCAGTAAATGTTTGTTGAGTGTATTTTTTGCTACTTAAGAGCTGTGGAAAGTATTGAATAAACCATCTGCTGGTTATTTAATTTCAGTTTTTAGAAGTATTCTTGGCAATTGTCTGCTATTATTATTATATTTTTATTAGCTTTATTTTCTGTTGCAGCTGTATGCAGACTTTGCTCTTGGCTTAGCTCAGGACATTGCTTCAAGTCAGAAAAAGCATGTGAGTGTATATTAATTTTTAACATATGGAGCAATTAGCAGTTAACAGCAAAGAATGAATAACATTGAAACTGTGTTTAGAGAACAAACTTGTAGCAATAGTAAATGTTAATTTAATACTTATTGTTAGAAGTAATTTTTCATATTTTAAAATATATTTGTTTATACATTCAGTGATCTTAATTCACCTGCCTGTTTAATATTGGCTTTTGTGGATATCCAGCATTTTCTTTCTTAATTAAATATAATCTTAGAGATTGTTACTATTCATGTTTCGATCTTTCCCCAAAGTGTTAATGCTGTCTTGGAGTAAATTGTCCTTTAACTCTTACTAGACACTCATGTGGCCGGCATGTTTGTTCTATTAAAAATAGCCATTGTTTCAATTTTTTTTAAATCTGAATTTTAAAATTCACTAGATGGTCATTTCCACTTGCTAGTCCTAGAAAGTATGGTGCTATTTTCAGTCATTTTTCATGATTTCGTTGCAAAAATGTAACTGAAACTCGCTGATATCTGATCATTTTGTGTCGATCTGTATACATTTTATATGGTTTCTTTATCAAATCCTGTAGTGTCAGATTTGTCATGTTTTAAATATGTTATTTGTACTTTAGATTGATGAATTCATGAGGATTCTCTTTGTCAATAGGTATAATTTTTAAAGGAAAATGGATTTTCATTTTGATGCCGAAGGATTTATTTAGTTGTAAAAGTAAAAAAAAAGTAAAGGTTCCCTCCATACCTTGCTAGGTGTATGGGGAATGTGGTGTTAGTGACCATATTTTTCTATGATCATGGCACATTTTTGGGGGATATGATCGGTATCACGCCAGGCCGCCTTTACTTCTTAGAAAAATCTCTGGTACCCATTTTTAGAGGCTGGGTGAACCCCGGAGCCTTGTCAGTCTGAAAAAAAAATCTACCACTGCTGGGGATTTAACCCGGACCCATCTGGTCAGGAAGCAAGCACACTAACCACTCCACCACAGAGGCTCCTATTTAGTTATAGCAATGGGTGAAACAAATTTCTTAATTTATTTGTTTTCAATTTTTAACACCCTATCACTGTGAATTTTTGTGCTTTAAAATGATTGAAATTAATATTAACATGTGTATGTTTGAATCTGAAACAAGTGCAACATTTCAAATACTTGGGCACAATAATAACATCAGATGGAAGATGCACCACAGAAATAAAAAGCAGAATAGCTCAGCCTAAAATAGCTTTTCAGAAAATGAAAAATATCTGATGCAGCAAATCTGTGTCAATAAAAATGAGAAAGAGAGTTCACCGGTGCTATAAAGAACCAATTCTGACCCATGGAAGCGAATCATGGACAGTAGACAAACAAATGAAAAGAGGATTAGAGGCCACAAAGATGAGATTTCTCAGAAGAATGCTGGAAGCTCCCTGGATTGCTAAAAAGACCTATGATGAAATTCTCAAAGAGACCAACATAAAAAGGAAGCTCATAAAAAACATCATAAAGAAACAATCAACATTTTTCGGGCACATCATGAGAAGAGGAAAGTTGGTTGGTAATACTTGGTTACAACTGGCAAAATAAAAGGAAAGAGATCGTGGATGACAAAGAGAGAAAATACTGGATAGCTTGGTGTCATGGCATGGAAAACATTCAACAACAGAACAGATGTGATGCACTGTAGATAGAAGATTGTTGAAGGACATGATCACCTACGCCAACTGATATGGCACATGATGATGATGATGTTTGGATAGACTATGATAAGTAAATTTATTTTGATGTTACTTTTGATTTGAAATATTTTAGTGGAAATTTAGTTTGCATTTGGTGGGGTTTTTTTAAAATTTGCTTACTATGTTTTTTTTTCTAACACAAACAGATCATAATATTGTAAATGAATAGAGCAGCCGTTCCTGAATATTTTGATATGTGCTATTTGACCAAACAAAAAGAAATAGCAGATATATTGCTAAATTTCTTGAAACTGTTGTGTGTAAAAAGTGTGCTAAGAAATAAGTGTATCCAAAGCGTGTTGACACTGCATTTTAGTCTGTCTACTAAGGGTTAAGCTTATAAGCTAAAGCAATAAACTTAATTCTTTCAAAGAATTATGGCAAAAGCTGAATGTACTCAATTGTAACATCAGGAAAAATACTTCTGTATCAAAAGTTGAGTCACAGATGTTGTTTGCAGGTCATTGATTGCAAATATTACTTGTCATACATAGCCATCTGTTTGACTTTTGCAACATTGGCTATATATTGGAGCTACAACTGACTGAATTCAACATTGTTGTAAGCTTAGACCTAAACTAAGAGAGTTGAGGAGTTGCATCACTTGAGAGACCATTAGAGTAGATGAACTTGGGAAATATTTGGAGAGATTTGAGAGTCAACTGTACAAGAAAGGACTAGAGAGGCTGAAAAAACTTCTGTAGTCAAAAGTTGAGTCATAGATTTTGCTTACAAATTTGTGATATTTCACTCTAAGCAGAGGTAATGACACTGAGAACATGTAAGATAAAAGACCTCAAGATAGTTTCAGATTAGACACAAGCCCTCCACAATAGAGATGTAGAAATACTATTATGACAATGCAGATTGGTAATAAATTGGGTAATTCATTAACAACAAGGCATCAGAGGAAATCTGTCAGCGAATCATAGATATTGGCTTGTGCTAGGATCGCTGAACTAGGTAACCCAGATCCTACTCCACATTTTTGCAGTGCCCCTTAAAAAAAGAATAACCAGTCTATTCTGGCCAAGTGTGTAGTGATCGAGAGGGAAGGCAACATGGTACTATGCCATGGTGAAGTCAGATGTGTTGGTCTGAAAGGAACAAATTTCATAGTTCTACTGCAAGCCACAACACAGCGCATCCACATCCACTTAACGTCCGTTTAAAGACGGATGATGAAGAGGCTTGATTATCCCTTTAGTCATTGAGTGAACACAAGTAATCATTAACATAAATATGATCAAAGAAGATTTCCATAAATACTCATTGACAAACTTAACATAGTTGCATTCAGATCTTCTTTATCATATCATACTAGTGCCACAGTAATGGAGGTCAAGTGATTACAAAATAATTATTTCATCTTCTAATGAAGTGTTGATGATTTATAATATTGTTCTTATGTATGGCATTGTGAGGGCTTTAAGAGAACAACCCTCATAGGACGGTGGACAAGGAAGCTGAGGATAATCCATATGTCAAAAGAATGGTGAAACATGGTGCCACAAAGGGCAAAGATGGGAAAAGCATCCTCAGTGGTAAAGAACACAAGAAGGTCAACCGATGCAGAACAGGAACAATCAGTAGACAAACACCTCGATGATTGATTAAACGGATGACAGAGTAGATATGGGAATGCCCTAACTGCAGTGATGAACTAAATACTATGACGGTGATTATTAAACATATAACTTTTTTTTTTTTAAAGCTTTTTGTGGATTCTCTCATGTATTTCAGTTTATTATTTTCTTATTTGTTGCTGAACTGATCCGTCTTTTTAATCCCAGGCATTTACCAATTTTAGTGATCAGGTATGTCGACGCATGGGCTTTACACCAATACCATTGATTTGTCTGTTGATTATGGTATGTAACAAGTCCTTCAGGATCAGTGGACTATTGCCATGGTTGCTGGTCATTCTATTTTACTTGTGGTAAGTTGCTATGTCATTAATTGCATGTGACAAGTCACCTATGCTCAATTACATGTGATAGGTTGCTATTTCATTAACCCCAGATTATGATACTAGTGTAAAAAATTATAGCACCAAAACACAAATTCTTCACAATTTGACATTTTGCTGTGGTCAAACATCCCTCCCCCCACCACCTGTAACGGTTATTTCTAAATTTGATTGTAACGGGCTGGTTTGTACCCGCACACATTGTAATGAACACAGCTGTCAAGCTGTCACTATTCTTCAGCACCCTCAACTGTTGTCTTGTAGCGCCTGACGCTGTTGAGTTGTACAGCTGAATGTATAACGAGATAGTTCTCCCTTGCTTTCGTTGTATTGAATTGGCCTCTGTTCGACAGCTGCCGCGGCTCGTTAAAGAATTGAGCCCTTGTGCCCCTGACATCGAAGGCACCCGCTGCCGGTTGCTGAATTCGAGGACTCCTCCAGTCACCGTGTAAGTCAGCCCCTTGACTGACACCGACGTCTAGAACTGCCTAGGGATGCAGATCATCCCCGTGTTGCTGTCTGGAGGCCACAGCTACCCATGCTGCCTCCCGATTGACCATAAGTCCGTGTCGTTCACCCTTGCCAGTGATCGTTATGTCGTACTCCGCACTGTCTGCCCACGATTTATGACAACCCCAGTCTCCATTCTTCGCTAAGGTCAGATAAAACACAGCTAGCTTAAACAAAACAGTCAGTAACACCATTGAACTCACACATGTCACATTTATTACTTACAAGGGCATACTCCCATATGGATCACACCCACAATAGTGACATCATGCACAATACTACAAAGTCTCTTCTCATGAATGAGCTAACAGCTTCTGAATAACTGGCTCAGCATGGCTTCTGCTAAGCGAGCACTAGTGATATCACTCACAATACTAAAAAGTCTCTTCCTATGAATAAGCTAACAGCTTCTTAACAACTGGCACTTCTCACTCGACTTTAAGTCCTACTAGTTTGACTACCTTAGCTTAACTGACCTGTCCTGTCCACTGTCGCAACTCTACTGTTCATGGTCCCCGGTATCGTCTAGCCACCCAGCCCAGACACCTGTACTGACCGCTCACCCTGAATCGAATAATCCTAACTTAAACTCCTTTGTCTCACTTAACTCTCCCCTGCCTCGTTTTTGATCGCCCTGCACACTTTCTCCCTGATTCACGATGTGTTCATATTCTCCGCTTTCCCCGTGGACCTGATAGCCTCTTACTAATACTCTCCGACCTATTTATCTCCCCTTGACCCGCACCAATTCTACCCTTCTCTCTTCCTCTTGTTTTACACCATCCTCTCATGTTTCTTGCTAATTACTACTTGGAGTGACCCCTGAGTTTTGGATTTGTTTCTATTGATGTAGGATTTTTTTTCCGATTTCGTAAGGTAGGATCTCGTATTATGCATGGTAGGTAGCTTAATTGGCTGTGTGTTATAGTGTTTATTTCTTGTGGCAAGACGCTGTGTCGAGGAGAATATGTTCGATCCTGCTTTGGGCTGTCTATTGTTCTTTCTTTTTTTTTTCTGTTGTTGATTATTTGTGATTTGTTTTTCTGAGTGTTGTAAACATACCTCTTCCCCTGAAATGATTTGCTGATCTATTGCCTCAAATGTTTCCCTCCATAATGATACTCATTTATTATTATTCATCTCTTGTCTAATGGTCACACTAATGTAGACACTAACACCATCTTCTCAATGATGTAGTGAGCTTCTTTCTTTCATTTTTTTTCTATAATGAGTGATGTGCCACTGAATTTTTTTATGTGTTTCACATATGAAGATACTTTCTATAATAAATTGTCTTTGAAGTTGTCTACAAACCATTGTTTTCCAACCTACCCTCTGTATTTGCAGCTAACCTTATATATCATTATTCACATGTGATCCATAAATACCATACTCAGAACAAATGTTACTATAACTTTACTGTACCAGTTATGTTGGTGGAGGGGACTAGAGTACCATGGACCAGCAGCTTGATCAGATAAAAATAATTAAGAAATCACCACAAGATTGAATAAATTGTTAAAGGCTGCCCAGAATTGACATATAAGGATAACTTCAAAGCATAAATAGGGAGTTTCTCAATCTGTGGAAAAAATGGGGAAAATTGGAAAAAATGGGGAAAAGTGGAAAAAATGGGGAAAATGAAGACTATAGCACATGTAGAACACGCCTAAAAGATGACACCAACATTCAAAAGGGAAAAGAAGTAAAATATAAATATAAAAAGACCCAATGGAAACACAGGGGATGAGATATTGCAATGTAAATGCTTCCTGTTCATTCTGCAGCTGGACCTGACCTGTGTAGTAAATATTGATGGAATTAGCTATCGGTGAAGCTTTGTTGTCTGACAGTGTTTGCCACAACCAAAATTTGATTGCAGTCTGATCCTAGCCATCTGTCAAGATGATAACAGTCATATAATAGAGTACCAATATAGGATGACAGCTGTAGTGAAATTCTATAAGAAAATGGTGAAAGTTTTCATCTTGTGCAAAGACATCTAGGCAAAAACATTCTCTGGCAATGGTTATGGTTATGGTTAGTCAAAGGCCCCAGTATCACTGCAAGTGAATTAAAATCCATAATTGCTCAACCACCCGTGCCAGTGGAATCATCCAAATTAAAACTCATCTCATTGAAGGATCCTTAACAAAGAAAGGCAGCTGCAGTCCCCATCATAGCAGCTACAGCACAAGCCAAAAAACATAAAACCAAGCGGCACAGAAAGTGAACGCAACTGAACTGTCCTTCGTCATACAATATCGTCATTCATTGTAAGCAGTTTGAATATCAAAACACAATGTTTGAACTTAACCAGACTTATTTTTCTTATAGATTGTAAAAGAATATATCATTTATTAATGCATCTACCTTTATTAGCTCATTATGTTTGTCCTTTTTTTTTTAAAGAAATAAACATAATTGCAGTGTATAAAGATGATGTTTTGGCAGCTGTCTGATAAGATTTAGTATCTTTTCTATATATTTTATATTTAGTATATTTTCTACAATATTTTCAGTTTGATGTCCACCAAAATATTGATTAGTATTATTCTCTTGGGCTGGGCGCAACGCCTGATTACGGAAAGGGACAAAACAACAAAGTCGACTGGTACTGTCGTCAATTCTCAGGTTAGTTTGAACCAACTGTTTGTAAGTTTGTCAATAATACTAAAGTAACTCTTAATGTTATGTAAAAATGAAGTCACTTTCATTATCAAAATTGTGCATCAAATTAGAGGAAGGAATGAGGGCGAAGGCTCACCTGACAGCAGCAGAGCTGGAAGTTGTCAGCAACCCACAGCTGATTGCTTGTGTGAGGATCAGTGAACCAGAACCTTCAAGACCCTGCTGCACCTTTCCGTGGTGCCTCCAGTAACAGACTAACCTGTCTAGTCTGGCCAAGCGAGTAGGGATCGAAGAGGGAAGACAACCCGGTACTCAAAAATGTTGTGCTGAAGTCGGATGTGTTGGGCTGAAAGGTGCAAATATAACAGTTATACTGCAAACCACAAAACAACACAGACATGCCCACTTAACATCCTTTTAAGGGCAGATGATGAAGAGGTGTATTCCTTTAGTCATTGGATAAATGCAAGCAAGAGGAAGGAATTATGGTGTTGCCTCCCATTCAGAAGTTCCCAGTCTTGAGATGCTGTATGAAAAATATATATTTTTTTTAAAATGAGCTTTGATCTCAGAGTAGATCCAAGTACCTATCAGAGACAGAAATTAAACTCATTGTTCGAGTTGAGCTCATACAAGCGCAAACACATTTTTAAAACAAATAAACCTACCAAATCTTTCTAAATAAAATATTAATCATAATGCACCATCTGTAGTAAGAAAAAAAATAAAAAAAAATCAAACTGAGCATCAAATTCAAGAGCTACAAGCTTTATTTTAAAATATTGCATTTGTCCAAATGAACAATAATCCAGATACTTTTTAATCTTTATAAAACGGTACAGTTAAAACATATTAATTTTTTTACATATTTAAAATTTAAAAAATTTTATACATATTTAAAAACAATTAATGGAAAGATAATCAATAACCTAAGATATGCTAACGATACTGTACTACTTGCAGAAAATCCTAAAGACCTACAACAATTGCTTAATGTGATAAACATAACAAGCAAAAAATATGGACTAGATATGAATATCAAAAAGACTAAAACTATGATCATAAACACAGAAAATTCTCAAGACCTACAATTAAATATCACAGTTGAGGGAATACATCTGAAGACAGTCCAGAGCTACAACTACCTGGGACATACTATAACCAATGATGGAAAATGTAAAATTGAAATAAACAAAAGAATAGGTAGGGCAAAAAGTAATTTTAATGCCATGAAAAATATACTAACAACAAAACAAATATCAGCAGGGCTGAAACTAAGAATGGCAAAATGTTACATCTTCTCAATATTCCTGTATGGTGCAGAAACATGGGCATTAGTCAAGAAAACAGAACAGAAAATTGAAGCCTTTGAAATGTGGATTTATAGAAGAATAGGTAGAATTGGATGGAAAGAAAAAAAAACAATTGATGAAGTTTTAAAACAACTGAAAATAAAAAGAGAACTACTAAATACAATTAAGACAAGACAAATGAAATTTTTGGGGCATGTTAAAAGACACAATAGCCTACTAAAAGTAATATTGGAAGGTAAAATACAAAGTAAAAGAGGCAGAGGCAGACCAAGACTAACATGGACGAGTAACATCAAAAGATGGTCAAGTCAATCTATAACAGCCTGCACCATCAAAGCAAGAAACAGAGTAGAATGGCGATCCATGGTAGCCAACCTTCGTTGCGGAGAAGGCACACGATGATGATGATGACAGTTAAAACATAAAGAAACAAAGCATATTTCAAACAATGATCTTTCTTTTATCTAATACTAAATTGTGTATTCACATATTTTTGTCTTAAAGGTTATGCCTAAGAAGGAGGAGAAAGCACAATCAGCTAAAGCAAAATCTAAGACAGAAATTCCTATACCAGTAATCATCACAAACCATCCCATCACGGTTTCCTCCAGCATTGCAGTCAACGCAGACTCATCCTTGAACATGGAGTCAGCAAGTTTAATTTCTGTGACCCAGTCAAATGAAAATTTCAGTACTTCTTCAATTCAAAATGAAAAGTCCATGAAACAAACAGACCGAGAGTTTATTGTTTCTCAGGGTGGTATTTTCACAAGTCTCCATGGTCAAGAACTGGATGGCAGTTCTTCAACAGAAAAATTTCTGACTTCATCAGACGAGGAGATACTGCATCTTCCTGAAGATACTGATTTCTCTCGGTCTTTGATTATAATCCACACTCAACAATCTCCTTCCTTGTACTCAGTCTCTCATTCTTCATCTGAGGTGGCTGCTACACCCAATGGAAATGTTGAGCAGACAGCAGCTTTTGATGATGTATTAGACAATGCTATCTCAGGAAACCTTAAATCTGAATCACAGGATTTACAGACAAATTCTCAACATCAAAACCAGTTTTCAACCACAAGCTTTGATGATTCCGCCAATAATTCTATAAATAATTCACATCTAAGTAGTTCTGTTTGACAGGATGTTGTAATGTTTACAAAAACCTGTTATTGATGCAGCTATTATCTTGTGCAAGGACTTTTATGTAGAGTAAACAACTACTGAACAACAGAATCAGTAGTTGAGACAGTTCATGATTAGTTAGTAGAACAGACCTATTTGCTCTTGTGGTCTCATTTCCAGGTGGTCTCAAAAATGTCCAGCCTCTTTCAGCAAATGGCAACTGATGTGCTCATTGATGATTCCAGTAGCATTGTGGTTATACAAACTTTTGTCATTCCTTTTATCTGGTTGACCTACTTATGTCATAAGTAAAGTAAAGGTTCCCTACACACCTTGCTAAGTATATGGGGAATATGGTGTTAGTGAACATATTTTTCAATGATCACAGCACATTTGTGGATGATGTGGTCTGTGTCATGTCAGGCTGACTTCACTTACCAAAAACATCTCTGGTACCCATTTTTAGAGGCTGGATGACCCCGAAGCTTTGTCTGAAAAAAATGTGCCACTTTTGTAAATCGAACTCAGGCCCTTCTGATCAGGAAGTGAACACACTAACTGTTCAGTCACCTTATGTCGTGTCTGATCTTAAATTTATAAAGTCCCTGGGGTGATCAGTCACAATTAAGCCAAGATGTATTTGCACATCTAAACAATTACAAAGTTTTGGCACCATCAGCACTTTCATCACATGCTTCTGAAGTGTGTTGTTTTAAGACATTTATTTAAGTTACCTGTGCACTGCAAGTTAATGCAAAACATATTAGCCTATCATGATCATGGTCTCTGGTTTGTTTTGTTGTTCAGTCTTACCATGGAGGGTAGGACTTCCTTTCTTTAGTTCCATTCTTCATGTAAAGCCTTGTGCAAGGAGTGTTTTTAAATATTTATATGAGCATTATGACTTATATGTGCCCTATGATTTACGTTTGAGAAGATCTAATACTAATTTTATTTATAAATGTTATGTGATACTTGATTAAAAATAGAGGACATGCAAGAATACTTAGACTTAACAACATAGACAACCAAGACAACATTAGAATCAATCAAGAAATCAGATTAATGAACATTGCAGAAAAAAAACAACAGAATATGAACATAACAATAGATGGCAGACAATTCAAGCAGGTGGAGGAATTCAGGTACCTAGGACGTTTAGTAACATACAAACATATACAAACAACAAAAAAATACTCAAGTTGCAACAAAGCTTGTCAAATAATCAGACAGATGTCACCACTACTGTACAAAGAGATAATCCCAGAGACACAGTGGAAACAATCTTCAACTCCAATTTTGTGCGACCAATGTCAAACTTGAATGCTATAGACTCAAGAACAATCAGAAAAATAAATGCCACCTAAATGAGATGTGTTAGAGACAGGAAACAGGTTAAGAGATCCAATCAAAAGTAAAAAATTAAGAAAATATTTAAAGAATTATGCCTGTTACTAAACACATAATGAGCCAACAGAAAAAATGGTTCAGTCAAGTGATAAGACTGAAAGAACTAAATTTGACACACCAAGGCATCAACAAATACCATGAAAATACTGGATCAAAAGAGCTGGCCATGAGAAAGATGAATTGATTAAATCAAAGACACAAGGAAACATAACAGCAGGAGAGGCCAACAGAAGAGCTAAAGATTTGGCAAACTATATATTCCTCTGGAATAGGACTTCTGGTCAATATGGTGGATAGGCAACTGGAACCGTTGAGGCACTGTCTGAAAAGTGTTCCTTGTTGCAGTTTCTTCATATTCTAAGTCTGGCTTGCTGCCAGAGCTACTGAGTTTAGTGCTCTGTGCACACCGTGATTTGTGCTTTGCATCTAGATGGTGTTTCTATATTCAGATTGCTTATGATGAGTGATTATATCATATGACGAAGGACAGTTCAGCTGTGTTCACTTTCGGTGTCATTTGACCTATGTCTTTTGGCGTGTGCTGTAGCTGTTATGATAGGGACTTCAGCTGCCTTTATTTGTTTGGATCCTTCAGTGAGATGAGTTTTAATTCAGATGATTCCACTGGCATGGGCGATTGAGCAATTATGGATTTTAATTCATTTGCAGTGATACCGGGGCCTTCGAATAACTAACTGTATAACAATAAATATATTCCTCTGGTGCTAAAAGACAGATGAGGTAGGAAATAAGGAAAAAAAAACATGAAGTTAATTCATCTGAGAAATTATCCTCCCTTTTTCCTCTTTAGTGATAAATTTCATGATGTGATTGTAGTAGGTAAACTCACCAAGGATATCCAACTTCTGCCCAAGTTTAGCTGTTCTAGATGGTTATCTAGGGCTCTTGACAAGGACTTGTCTAATCACTCCCAGGCTGTGTCAGCAGGAGAAAGTCTTATGGCAGCTTTTCTTTCGTCCATGAGATGAATGAGTTTCACACAAGACAGCCTAACTTGAATATTTTCAGTTCTGTGAAGTTAACCCTGACTGAGATCTTCAGGCAATAACAATGTGCTGTTGAGCTGTTAGTGAAGAATTCTTACATCCCAGTTTCACAATCTGGATATATAGAAACTACTACCATAGTTGTAAAGTCATTGCTCTGAGTTCAAACTCATTGGATGACTTGTGTCATCACTATCAGATTTGTGGTATTGGATTCATTATCTTCCCACCCCCTTTGGTGAATCCTGGGGAGTTGGAGTTGAATAGGACACAAACTGATGAAGGTAATCTTTAGTCTCAACAGAATCATGTTTTCTCCTGAATTGAAGAGTTAAATATATAGACTCAAAATACACAGAAATAATTACTCAGGGCAGAAACAAACATTTGTAAGAAAAGGAGAGACCTGGTTGATTGCTTGTGTCCTGTGAAAAAATTGAAAGACAAAAAGTTATGGTACTTTTTGTCTGAAAACTGTGGTGACCAAATGTGTGCACAAAATAATAAATAAATAACTACATCAAAACAATTATTTGAACGGATTTTCTTAAAATACAGTGAATCTGCCTGTTTTTATTTTTCTTGCTTGTTTTCTTAGCTTTAAGTTTAACTTGTGTGGGTAAAAGATAAGCAAACATATATTTTTAATCTGTTTCTCTTTGTTCAGCAACGTTTTGTTCTGAGTGTGGTTTGTAAATTATATGTTCATTCTTGACTAGCACATTGTACATGTATTTTTACAAATGTGATGCATAATATATGTGTTTTCCATAATATAAGAAGTAACATATCTATGAGGAAAATAATGATTGTAAGTCAATATTTTAATTCTAATGAATAGTATGATTTTTGCTTTCTTTTTGTTTACAATAAAAATTGTAATACTTCTACTTTTTATTGAAACAAAGATGAAGAGCCTATAAATTGTTGCAGCTTCATTGATTTCAGACAGGACATTTCAACTAAATTATTATAGATATATTAATAAATATATTTACATGTCATTTCTTGCCTATTTGTGTGTTTTATTTGTTGATTCTTTACTGCTTAAACTATGTTAATTAATTCATGAAGTCATTTATCTGCAGTTTCTTTTCTTATCCCCAATTCTATACTACCAAACTTTGTTCTCTCACTTTTCCCAGATTCTATAATACCAATCTTTGTTCCCTTATTTTTTTTCAAATTCTGTAACACCAGTCTTTGTTCTTTCACTTTTCCAAAATTCTATAACACCAGTTTTTGTTCTCTCATTCTCTTACTTTTCCCCAATACTATAACACCAGTTTTTGTTCTCTCACTTTTCCTAGATTTCATAACACTAATCTTTGTTCTTTCATCTTTCCCCAATTCTATAACACCAATCATTGTTCTCTCACCTTTTCCCAATTC
The DNA here is from genome assembly GCA_032433765.1 of Megaustenia siamemsis. NCBI lineage: Eukaryota > Metazoa > Mollusca > Gastropoda > Stylommatophora > Ariophantidae > Megaustenia > Megaustenia siamemsis. The sequence continues at coordinate 12,722,612 of JAVIAB010000051.1, read as the reverse complement.
TATAACACTAATCTTTGTTCTCTCACCTTTCCCCAATTCTATAACACCAATCTTTGTTCTCTCACCTTTCCCCAATTCTATAACACCAGTCTTTGTTCTCTCACTTTTTCCCAATTCTATAACACTAATCTTTGTTCTCTCACCTTTCCCCAATTCTATAACACCAATCTTTGTTCTCTCACCGTTCCCCAATTTTATAACACCATTCTTTGTTCTCTCACCTTTCCCCAATTTTATTACACCAGTCTTTGTTCTCTCACCTTTCCCCAATTCTATAACACAAATCATTGTTCTCTCACCTTTCCCCAATTCTATAACACTAATCTTTGTTCTCTCACCTTTCCCCAATTCTATAACACAAATCATTGTTCTCTCACCTTTCCCCAATTCTATAACACTAATCTTTGTTCTCTCACCTTTCCCCAATTCTATAACACCAATCATTGTTCTCTCACCTTTCCCCAATTCTATAACACCAATCTTTGTTCTCTCACCTTTCCCCAATTCTATAACACCAATCATTGTTCTCTCACCTTTCCCAATTCTATAACACCAATCATTGTTCTCTCACCTTTCCCCAATTATATAACACCAGTCTTTGTTCTGTCTGTAAAGCCCTTCATAGTTACCTGTTCCATTCTCTCATTGCTCTCTCATTAATACAAGCAGAATTTTGTAATATTTACATTTTACTTTACTCAAAACATTAACTTCTGCTATTGTATAACAATATTCTTCTATCCTTCCTCTGTTGCCGTTGGCAAATATAACATTTGTCTACTAATATTCTCTGGTAATTTTTGTTGCTACAATAAAATTATCAGTCTCCCAGTAACATAACAGTATAATATGGTGAGATATGTGTGAGATGGGATTTCTCAGAAGAATGTTGAAATCTCCCTGGACAGCTAAAAAGATCAATGAGGAAATTCTCAAAGCGGCCAACACAAAAAGAGAGCTCCTAAAAAACATCAGAAAAGAAACAATCAACTTTTTACGGGCACATCATGAGAAGAGGAAAGTTGGAATACTTGGTTACAATTGGCAAAATACAGGGAAAGAGAGATCACGGATGACAAAGAGAGAAGATACTAGATAGCTTGGTGTCATGGCATGGAAAACAGTTAACAACAGAACTGATATGATGCACTGTGGATAGAAGATTGTGGAAGGACATGGTTGCCTACGCCAACCAGTATGGAACATGATGATGATGGTGGTGTTAGGGGCCATATTTATCATAGCAAACAACATATTTATGAGTTGTTAATGTTTTATAAGGAACATCATCTTTGTACACTGAATGAATCTATAGGTGCTCTTTTATCCCACCTCGAGAATCTCAAGAAAATCAGAGAAGCATCATGACCCCCGTGCACAAACTCTGTAATATGGCCTGGGATCTATGTTGTGGGTAGGTTTTTATGCTGACAATTTTGCCTGAGCAGTAGCCAGATTTTATGACCTACTCTTTTTTATTTTAACTGCTAAAGGCTCTTTAACGTGCGCAGGTGCAAACAGAACTTTATGTTCAATTGCCGTTATCCAAGAGGGCTAGTCATCGGATCTGACAACTCAAGAGATATGGGACAGGTAACATCATGAAGAAACCACAGATAATTTTTCCTATTTTTGAGAAATCACCACCGTCTGGGTCCTTCTTGTCCAGAGACCGCCGTCGTACCGCTAGACTACCCAGCCCCTCCTTTATGGGTGTTATGGTTAGTATCAAGTCATACCACCATATTTCACGGAAAAAAAAAAAATTGTACGCATTTTCAGATGCTGAGTGAACCCCAAGTCTGGTTTGTTCTTAAAATATTGTCCAGATTTGGAGAATTGAGTCTAGGCTTGTCTGAACAGCAGACGAACACACTAATCAATTCACTCCAGCAGTTTATTTTTGTTCATACTGAGTGCCATATTTTCTCACGTGTTCTTATATTATTGTGTAACATTTTGTTTTTGTTGGAGATATGTGATATATTTGTTACTGGTCTTGTTTATTTTCTGATTAATTGTAGAATAAATATACAGTTCTTTAATTTCATGTATGTGTGTATCAAGCATATTAATGAAAATGATGTTATATGTATTTATTTAATGGAAGCTTATTATCCAAAAGATCTCCATTTTGAGGTGAGGAGTAAGTGTCATTATCACTTTATGATAAGCAGACATGTGGATTGTGGCTGTCTCATAGGGTTGTAACTGTCTTTTATAGTTGCAGCTGTCTTGTACGATTGTTACGGTCTCATGGGTTTGGTACTGTCTCCTGGGGTTATGACTCTCTCATGGGGTTGTGACTATCTCATGGGTTGTGACTGTCTCATGTGGTTGTGACTGTCTCATGGGGTTGGTACTGTCTCATGTGGTTGTGACTGTCTCATGGGGTTGGTACTGTCTCATGTGGTTGTGACTGTCTCATGTGGTTGTGACTGTCCCCTGGGGTTATGACTCTCTCATGGGTTGTAACTGTCTCCTGGTGTTGTAACTATCTCATGGGTTATGACTGTCTCATGTGGTTGTGACTGTCTCATGTGGTTGTGACTGTCTCATGTGGTTGTGACTGTCTCATGGGTTGGGACTGTCTCATGTGGTTGTGACTGTCGCATGGGTTGTGACTATCTCATGGGTTGTGACTGTCTCATGGGTTGTGACTATCTCATGGGTTGTGACTGTCTCATGGGTTGTGACTATCTCATGGGTTGTGACTATCTCATGGGTTGTGACTGTCTCATGTGGTTGTGACTGTCTCATGTGGTTGTGACTGTCTCATGGGGTTGTAACTACTTCAAGTTGTGTCAAGACTTTTCTGATCAAATCTCCCAGTCACCTTTTGGTAAAAATGTTGAGTGGTGTTTGTGTGTAGTAGGAAACTCTTTGTACAGAGCTTCGCAGCAGGAGGCAATCTGATCATCAGAAGAGGTTTCCACGTCGAGCAAGTGTTTCTGCCTTTTAGCTTCTTGACACTCTAGGGGAGGTGGGCTCACCTGGGTCTTGATCCTCAGGCATCAACCTCCTGCTGCATTGCCTCTAAGGCTTACACTATATGTTCGGCAAAAAATAATTACACTTACTCTACGCAACTGGGAGTCGCAATAGCTCAGTGGTTAGTGAACTGAACTACAAAGGACAAGGGGTAGGGTTCACCTAGCCTTAAATGGGTACCAGATTTTTTCTGGGCAAATAAAGTGGCACGTGCATAATACCGACCACATTACCCCAAAAATCATGTGCTGAAGGTCTGTAAAATGTATGGTTACTAACACCATATTCCCTATACGCCACTTGGCATGACGGGGGTACTTTACTTTTTTTTTTACTCTATGCAACTAGGTGTCGTTTCTGTAGCTAATAGGTTAGCAGCTGGCAGGGTACTGACCCAGTCAGTTGTTGGTCTTAGGCTTTCCCAGTGTCATCTGTCTTGATCAAATGTCCCAGTCACATTTTGGTAGAAATGTTGAGTGGTGTTTGTTGTGTATAACCTGTTTATGTAAAGCTTGGTTTTGGTAAAAATTTTTAGTGATGTTTGTTGTGTATAACCAGTCTATATAAAGCTTGGTTATGGTAAAAATGTTGAGTGATGTTTGTTGTATATAACCTGTTTATGTAAAGCTTGGTTATGGTAAAAATGTTGAGTGGTGTTTGTTGTATATAACCTGTTTATGTAAAGCTTGGTTATGGTAAAAATGTTGAGTGGTGTTTGTTGTGTATAACCTGTTTATATGAAGCTTGGTTTTGGTAAAAATGTTGAGTGGTGTTTGTTGTATATAACCTGTTTATGTAAAGCTTGGTTGTGGTAAAAATGTTGAGTGGTCTTTGTTGTATATAACCTGTTTATGTAAAGCTTGGTTATGGTAAAAATGTTGAGTGGTGTTTGTTGTATATAACCTGTGTATGTAAAGCTTGGTTATGGTAAAAATGTTGAGTGGTGTTTGTTGTGTATAACCTGTTTATGTAAAGCTTGGTTATGGTAAAAATGCTGAGTGGTGTTTGTTGTGTATAACCTGTTTATATGAAGCTTGGTTTTGGTAAAAATGTTGAGTGGTGTTTGTTGTATATAACCTGTGTATGTAAAGCTTGGTTATGGTAAAAATGTTGAGTGGTGTTTGTTGTGTATAACCTGTTGATATGAAGCTTGGTTATGGTAAAAATTTGAGTGGTGTTTGTTGTATATAACCTGTGTATGTAAAGCTTGGTTATGGTAAAAATGTTGAGTGGTGTTTGTTGTGTATAACCTGTTTATGTAAAGCTTGGTTGGTTATGGTAAAAATGTTGAGTGGTGTTTGTTGTGTATAACCTGTTTATGTAAAGCTTGGTTGGTTATGGTAACAATGTTGAGTGGTGTTTGTTGTGTATAACCTGTTTATGTAAAGCTTGGTTATGGTAAAAATGATAAAAAGCAGTGCTGGATTGGTTGTTTGAGGTGTGGAATTTGATGTATTGGTGAAAAGGATATATGATCTGCCACTAGTGACTTCATCATGTTGCTTTTTGGCAAAACACAATGCAAAGGGCAGGAGCCAATGTTTTCAGTCTGGGATGTTTTATTGTTAGTTTTCTATCACATTTTTAAAACAATAAATGACTCACCTCCTTGATGTTTCTCCTTTTATTTTATTGTCTATTTTCCAAGTGAGTGTCTGAAAGGAGAATTATATTTCTGTTCATTCTGAGTTCATGCGGATGTAAGCTCATCTCCTCTCCTTGATAAAGGTTGATACTTACCTTTGGTTGTTTCTACATGTATGCTGTCATTTGATTTGACAATTTTTCAACTGATATTTAACAGTCATCATAGGCAATGACTTTCAAAGGTATTTTCTTTTTTAGTGCTGCTATGACTTTTAGCTCCTCCAAATGTATGTGAGTATTGATGTTACATAAAATTGTACAGCTTGAAACTCACCTGTTTGCTTAGTAATTTTCATGCCCAGATGTCTGTTGCTTGTTAATGCATTTCAGCTTAGGGAGATGTGGGTAATAATTTCTTTTGATGCATCTCTAAATAAGTTAAATTTATTTGTAGTGTTTCTCCACATTCTTGGAGATACTATATGACCAGTGATAAAAAATGTAAAACTGAAATAAACAAAAGAATAGGAATGGCAAGAAGTCATTTTAATGCCATGAAAAGTATACTAGCATCAAAACAAATAACTCCAGTGCTAAAACTAAGAATAACGAAATGTTTTATCTTCTCAATATTCCTGTATGGTGCAGAAACATGGACATTAGACATGAAAACATAAAAGAAAATTGAAGTCTTTGGAATGAGGATTTATAGAAGAATAGGTAGAATTGGATGGAAAGAAAAGAGAGCAAATGATGAAGTTTTAAAACAACTAAAAATTAAGAGAACTACTAAACAAATTAAAACAAGACAAATGACATTTTTGGGGCATGTTAAAAGACACAACAGCCTACTAAAAGTAATATTGGAAGGGAAAATACAGAGTAATAGAGCAGAGGCAGACCAAGACTAACATGGGTGAGTAACATCAAAAGATGAACAAGTCAGCCTATGACAACTTGCACCATCAAGCAAGAGACAGAGCGGGATGGCGCTCCATGGTAGCCAACTTTTGATGCGGAGATGGCACTCGATGATGATTTCATTATCTCCTGCTGCTTTGTTAATTTGTATCTTCTTGTAAATTGTTTTATATTTTTTTCTTTTTTGTGTTCACCCGATGACTATTTCTCTTTATCGTTTGCCCTTATATGTAATTCAATTGATGTAATTGCGTCGTATTATGGTTACAACAAGCCGCGATCTTTGCACTTTTCAGCCCAGCACATCCAATTTAACCCTGAAATTTTTGGGTGCCATATTATCTTCCCTTTCAACTACTGCTTACTTTGCTAGACTGGTTGCTTACACTGCTAGACTGGTTGCTTACACTGCTAGACTGGTTGATTATATTGCTAGACTGGTTAGTCTATTACTAGCAGCAGTGTTTAGGGGTGGAGTAGTATCTGGATGATTAGGTTCACCGGTCCTAGCACAAACAGTCAGCTATAAGTTGCTGACTGCCTTCAGCCTTGGTCTTGACAGGTACCTTTTTTTTGTAGATTGTTTAATTTCCTTGAAAACGATGTCATGAAATGGTATTGTTAATGAGGCCATTGTTTCTACTTCCTGACGATTTGAGGTTGCTTTGGGTTGTCATCTTTTCACTAGCTACTTTAAGTGATCTACCTAATTTCTTGTTTACACATTCAAACTTTTTAACTTGGGACATTCGTTGCAGCGGTTTGTTGTGTAGCTGTTTTATGATTTGGTGTAATGCTTTACTGTTGTTTGTTCCTGCTACAGAGGTTGTTTGTGAAGTTCAGTTATCTTTATGACTGCTGGCTTTTGTTTTTTTGTGAAATTCTGTTATCTCATGACACTGCACTTGTTACGTAAAGTCAAGAAGAACTCCAGAGCATGATACATCATATTTCGTATACCTGCAGAGATTTCGGCCTAACAATATGTTTGCAGAAAACTAATATACTCTGTCAGGACACATATATACGCGTTCTATTTTCTCTTCAGAGTGATCCGAACGATAAAAAGAAATGATAGCCTGGTGTCGTGGCACTGTAAACAACGGAATTGATACGATGCACTGTGGACACAGATTCTGGAAGAACATGATCGCCTGCACCAAACTCTATGGCACATGATGATGATTGTCTCATCTGTCTAATTCTTTGTGTCTTGCCTTTGCCATGTCTGTTTCTAAGATCCCTCTTTACATTCACCATGACTATCTTTTTCCTGTCTACTTTCTTGGATATATTTCCGTGTACTGCATCAGCATCTCATCTGTGAAGAAAACAGAACAGAGAATTGAAGCCTCTGAAATGTGAATATATAGAAGAATAGGTAGATTTGGGTGGAAAGAAAAGAAAACAAATGACGAAGTCTTAAAACAACTAAAAATGACAAGAGAACTACTATATTATAAACACAATTCGAACAAGATAAATGCGATTTTTTGGGCATGTTAAAAGACACGAAACAAAGTTGAACGCATTCGAAAATAAATGTCTAAGGAAAATACTCGGTATAGCGTGGAACGAATTCAAAACAAACGAGGAAATTAGAGAAATCGCCAATCAGCCACCAATATCTTCAGTAATAAAGAAAAGACGATGGTCATACGTTGGACATGTGATGAGAAGAGATAATAACCGAATAGCAAAGCAAGCCCTCATATGGGAAACAACAGGTAAGAGAAAAGAGGAAGACCCAGGGAGACACTGAGAAGAACATTGATGAGAGAGGCAAGAGCAGCAGGATTCGGCTCCCTCAATGAGATAGAGCTGCTTGCACAGAACAGAGACAAATGGCGAGATTTGATAAAATATCTTTTAAAAGAAAACTGCTAGAACAAAAATTTAGATAGGAGAAGGAGTATCTTGGTCTACGCCCTATGGGCCGGCTACGGCCCGAAAGGTCAATAGATAGATAGATAGATAAAAGACACAACAGCCTACTAAAAGTAATCTTGGGTGGGGAAAATACAAGGTAAAAGAGGCAGAGACAGACCAAGACTAACATGGACGAGTAACATCAAACGATGGATAAATCAGCCAATGACAACCTGCACCATCAAAGCAAGAGACAGAGCAGAATGGCACTCCATGGTAGCCAACATTCGTTGCGGCGATGGCACCCGATGATGATGATGATCTCATCTGTACAAAGCACGTTAAGCATAAGTTGTGCAGAACATGGTAAACACGGCACCCTAATCGTACTGCAAAGCGTTGTAAACATCATTTTAAAGTCGTAGTAAACATCAGTATAAAGATCACCTCAGGTCATGGCTAATGACAAGTCAGGTCAACTTTCATATTACATCACCTTCATTCTAAACCACCCAAATTTTACCTATCAAATGATTTTACGATTTCTCACAGCCTGATTTTTTTTTTTTAAACATAATATTTATTGTTTATCAAAAGCAAACATTGTTTACATATACATATTACGCACAGAATGTTAGCATTTTATTTATGAGACATAGACTGGCTTAATAAATAATTTTAGCGTTAGGAAAGTCCTGAGTATTAAAATAGAAATGTCGTCAACAACAAGCGTTCGCAGCGGCTATATCGACTATCGTTACTCGTTACATTGTGGCGTTGCGTGGTCGCTGGAGGTTGGACTTTGGACTACAGCGAACGTTCGAGAGAAGGGCGGGTTCAAAGGTTTATTTTGGATAGCGTATTTCGCACAATATAAGCTGGGCGCTCGTGTTTGGTGCTACAAAGTTTCTGTTGTATCTAGAGAACCTGTTGAGGTTATACATTCTTATTCATTCTACAAAAGTCAAGGTAAGGGAGGTATTACCGTATTTGTAACGATCTCGTCACGTGAATGTTTTCTACGTGCTCTCTTCATTGATTTCACGACAATTCTCTTGTGACTTCTGCAACCTTCGTCCACTCCAGTGTTTCTGCATATGCCAATATCAGTCGAATTGCAAATGGTATTTATACCCATTGTTCAGTCATCCATCAAGAGAATTTTGTCGACCCAGATGATCCCGAAATTCACACACAGAATATTGAAAATATGTGGATGCGGGCCAAAAGGAAATTGAAGAGACTAGAGACAGTTCGGCACTAGGCGTACATTGTTCCCATCGTTTCTACACGAGTTCGCCTTCAGAAATGAAATCAGACAAGGAAACGTCCTAGGGACGCTAATTACAGGAATTGCAGAGAGTTATCCTGTGTAAAATCATCACATCCCTGCAAACTACTGTCCTTTTCAGGACAACATAAGATTGCTCCAAACCTGCCCACTTCACAACTGTCCTTTTCAGGACAACCAAACATTCACAATTAACTATTTTAGATTGCCTAGAGTTTTCACTATGGTCCTTTTGAGGACTTTCATCACACTCGTTATTATTCTCAAGCTCCGCACCAGATTGCTAATCGCTGACAGGTAATTTGAGGTAATACAGACGTTGCATTGTGTTTCGTAAAGCTATTTCTAGATATTTTTTGTACCCTTCGATCAGAAGATCATAATTAGGCCGAGTGGCGTCGTTTTTGTCACGCGTTATAATATATTTATAAATATTTAACACTAAAGCTAAACCTAACCCCTGGACCCAACGCCCAATCAACAGATACTCCGAAATGATTACATGCCAGCGTAATGACCCCAACGCCAAGAATGCGTAGAACCACTGTATTTTGGCAGACATATTTTAGGGGACACCACTCTTCCAAACTGAAATAATATATCTGATCAAACTAGGAAATTACCATATAATTATAATAATAATCCGTTATAAAAATTATTTAAATTAAAACATTTGGTATCTCATCATCTTAGTCTTATTCTTAAGATAAAGAGTTTAAAAGAGTATTCTCAGTATTTGAGTATTCTTAACTTAATTCTGAATATTCTTTTCTATTATTTTAAAATTTATTTATTTTATTATATTATTTTTTTACTGCTGCTCTACTAAATTCACTCACAACTGATTATTTGTTTTATATTATAGTATAATTTATTTTCTATTTTCTTCATCTTTCCCGGACCGATAGTCGATAGACGTCGCATAGGATCATAAGGATGATATTATATAAATATATATCATAATATATCATATATTATACTTATAATTATTATAAAATATACTTAACTATTATTATATTATAATATACTATCATCATCATGTTCCATACCAGTTGGCGTAGGCGATCATGTCCTTCCACAATCTTCTATCTTAGTGCATCGAATCAGTTCTACTGTTCTGTTCTGTTGACTGTTTTCCATGCCATGATGACACCAAGATATCCAGTATTTTCTCTCTTTGTCGGCCGCGATCTATCTTTCCTTCTATTTTCCAGTTGTAACCAAGTGTTCCAACTTTCCTCTTCTCATGATGAATGAGAATGATGATGTGCCCGAAAAATGTTGATTGTTTCTTTATGATGTTTTTTGGGAGTTCCCTTTTTGTGTTGGCCTCTTTGAGAACTTCCTCATTGGTCTTTTTAGCTGTCCAGGGAACTTTCAACATTCTACTGAGAAATTCCATATCTGTGGTCTCTAATCATCTTTTTCTTTGTTTGTCTGCTGTCCATGATTTGCTTCCATAGGTCAGAATTGGTTTTATATATAGCACTAATGAACTCTCTTTCTCACTTCTATTGACATAGATTTGTTGCATAAGATATTTTTCATTTTCTGAAATCTTATTTTGGCCTGAGCTAATCTGCTTTTTATTTCTGTGGTGCATCTTCAATCTGATGTTATTAATTGTTCCCAAGTATTTGACGCGTTGCACTTGTTTCAGATTTGTCCTGTTTATTTTTGTGCTGCATGATGGTGATGATTGTTTCTTTGATATGACCATTACTTCTGTTTTCTTACTATTCAGACTGAGACCTTTTTTGTTGCTTTCTTTTACTATTATGTCTATCATTTCTTGTAGTTCATTCTCTGTCTCTGCTGCATGGTCATTTCTCTTATCTCAATATTAGTCTTGAATTAATTGGTCTTACTGAAGTAACTCAAACTTACCGAATAACTCATTTAATGTTAATTATTTATTTATATTATTATTACAGTAAATTATTAATTATACTACTGCTACAAAGCCTACATCAGGTGAACATCAAATTGTGTCATTGATCATTCATTCTACTTTCTATGTGCGCATGCTCGTGAAAACAATTAAATCGTTTACAAAACTAAACAAAAATTATTTTTTATTAAAACTTTGTGTAATGTAATTGTTAATCATGTTGTTTAAATGGAAAAGTATGTAAACAAGAAAAATGACTAGATCTAATGCTTCAGTTTATTATAAGTATTACTACTATTACACACATGACACAACTGCTGCTAAAATGTAATATTTTCTCATTTTGTTTTGAGTTTTGAGCTGGCATGAAATATCTGTACATGTATTATAATTATGTGTCTTCTCTTTCTCCAGAACCATTTCTTTCTGAAGATTGACAAAAATACAAAACTCTAGATTTTGTTCTTTCAACTCAACTCAACTATTGTCATTGTGTCAGATCTGTGACATGTTTAAAGCCCTTCTTGAGCATTTATTTCAGCAAATGATGATTCTCATAATTGTTTTTACTATTTAAGTAGTAAGAAACCATTTTCACCAATGACATGACCTATTTAACATTATTTTTTAGGAAAAGACAATCTGTTATATTCACTTGCGACCTGGACACTTAGAAAACATTTCATAAATTCAGACTTGGGGGATAATTATCTTTGACCCTGTGATCTCTTTTTCTTCTTAACATTCAGTCATTAAGTGGGTGTACATTGCACATTGGGTTGCTAATTTACGGCAAGCCACAATATATGAGTTTTTTTGTCTTGACACATCCTTCTTTGGCATGCCCCCGTGGATCAATCTCCAGAAAATGGAGAACATAATCTCCAGTCTTCAAATCACACACTTATGTATGTGCAAATTCTGGAGTTATGAGATGACTCTAAAAGACAAGATTTCAGTTTCTTATAGGGGCTGTGGCCCATGGTTAAGAGCTTACCAAAGTTGACAGTGATGATTACACAGAGGAGAGAATGATGATGTTCAGAATATAGAGATTTTAATGCAGTGTTGCTGTGAACAGCATAGTTACATGAAAGTTGTAAAGTTCAAATAGGTAAGACACAGGAGGCAAATTCAACCCTGATAAGAATCCAGACTTACTTGCTAGTTATGGGCTGTCTCTTTTCACCAAGCTAAAATAACTTCCAAGCCGTTCAGGTTTGTCTGAATCAGTAGAAAAGGGAATATGTCTGCAATTTTATACTAACTTTGCGTTGTAAGGCAATCAAATTTGTTTCAGTATCTGGTTTAACAGAATTTAAAACTAATTTCAATCTGATTTAATTAATTATTTTTGCAGTAAGTTTTTGTCCTGTTTAAGATAAGGGCAAGACCATCATCTTCTGTCCATTCTTTCCAATATACTAATTTGCCTTTAAATATCATGGGGAGATTGCCAGAGCTAAGCAAAACTCTTTAAAATGGACTTAGCAAATCATTAAGGGATGTCCATTGCTCATAGGGATGACACGACAAGAGCATCATATTCTTTCTATTCATTCCAACTCACGGTACACCATGCAGATTTTGGTTGTGTACATTTAGTAGCAGAGTGCATTACTCTATTTGATTTAGTGTAAATCATCATAAAACCGTATGTGTTACGATATACTGTTTATACATATTTTTAAATTGTGGTTTCAGTAACAAATCACAATGCCAGGTGAAGAGCAGTTTGTAAAGAAACTTGGGGAAATCCCAGTTTTGAGTGACGGATGGAACACAGCTTTGAGCTATTATGCCATGGTCAAGGACTACAATTCTCTAACAAAATTTGCTCTGGATACTACCGAGTCTGGAGTCAAAAAGGCTGCAGCAGTGTCAGCTCCAGTGATCAGTCATTTCCAGCCACAGAGTGAGTATTTTAACCCTAGATTATGATGCCGTAGTAAAATTTACCACATCAAAACACAAATTTATTAAAATTTAACATTTTTTTCTGTGTACTTTCCTAATTACCACTTTTGGTCACCCCTGAGTGTTTCATTTGTTTCCATTGTTGTTCCAATTTTTATTTATTTTTTTTGAGAACGTGAGATACTCCATTTAATAAGAAAAATTCACAAATTTTCAAGAAATTGGTTTTTTTTTTTTTATTTTTTTTTTTTTGCTGTGGCCAGGGAAAATTCCTGGTCATCAGCAGGTAACAACTCTTTGTGACTTGGGGAAACACAGCAAATACTGCTATATGGTCACTGAACATACTGACAGACGTATGGCGAACGCACTGATAGACATTGTAACACATCCAGTCCATGAGGTGAAACTTAGGTCGTAAATAATTTGGTAAAAAATTGAAAAGACTACAATTTACCAAACATGATCTAGAAAGTTTGCATTTATTGAATCTATGAGCTCATTTATTTGAGTGCAAGCTTCAGAGGAAGACAGCTATGGTACATTTTATATTTTAGGCTATACTTTAGTCTTGCTATCATATTTTCATAACATAAGAACTTCCCTATTTAATCAAGTAACATTAACTGTGATATACACAAATTAATATATTAAATTTTAATATAATTCCTGTATGATGGCTTAATGTAGTTTAGACATGTTATATATCTCTCTCTCTGTGATCAAAACTCAATTAGAATAGGATTCCAGACTCTCCCATGAAGTTAGCTGTCTGTTTCGATTGCCCCATATAGTTTCTCTTCCAGGGAGGTGGGTGTGGACCACATTGCTCTTCTCAGGTCTGTGTACTGGGGGCAATCCTGTAGAACATGTTTTGTAGTCATATTGTCCAGTGTACAGTACAGTTGGCGTAGGCAGACATGTTATATAGGCTGTGTAATCAATAAAGTCTTGCTCCAATTATATAGACTATCTAATCAATCTATAATAAACATTCTGAAAAAGGCCAAAACAAAAAGAGAGCTAATTTTTAATATTAGGAAGAAACAATCATCATTTTTTGGTCATGTAATGAGAAGGGAACAGCTGGAATATATTATAACAACTGGAAAAATCAAGGAACGAAATGGAGAAAGAGGTAAGCAAAGAGAAAAGATACCCGACAGCTTAAGAGAATGGCTTGGCAGAGGGTCAACAATGGAAATGATAAATAACTGTCAAGATCAAAAGTTGTAGAGAGACATGATCACCTACGCCAGCAGGCATGGTACTTGATGATGATGAATCAATCTAGTCTTACCCCATTATTTAGTCTGTTTAATCAATCTAAAAAAGATTATGTCACATACCAGCTTTCACCATTGCTAAGACATCCAAACATTTCTATGCCAGCTAAACAAGAAATGATAAATAGCATTTTCATACCAACTTTGTGCTATGAAAGTCAAACATGGACCCTTTCTAAATCACATTTAAGAAAGATCAATACATGTGAGATGCGATGCTTGAGAAAAGTAACAAACAACACAAGAAGAGATAGAATACCAAATGAAACCATAAGAAAAATGGTAGGAACAAAACCCTGCCAAGAATATATAGAACGACAACTTAAATGGTTTGGCCACCTGGTCAAGATGAATCCGCACCAATCACTATCAAGGGCGTTCTTCTTGAGAATGTATGGAAAAAGACCAAGAAGAAGATGGATAGATGCAGTGACAGAGACATGTAACAACAAAGGAAAATCACTAATTCAGACAGTTCGAGCAGCTCAAGAACGACAAATGATATAATCACGACACCTTTAGATATCAGTTTAAAATCCATTTAGTCTTGTTCCAGTTTATATGTTAAATTCAGAATTTGCTGAACTAATGTTCTATTTTCCCTACAGTTGACACTATTAATGACTATGCTTGTAATAAATTGGATGAAATTGAAACCAAGTACCCCCTTGTGAAGCAGCCTTCAAGTGAGGTAAGCTTTGGGTTTATTATTATTTGTTTTCATGATTTGTAGTGCATATATTTTAAATATGTTGCTTTAATGCTTCCTGTTTTTTGTTTCATCCACTTTTACTGGGAAGTACTGTGGTACTTGAAGTTTTATTTATGACAAAGTCAAATTGATTAATACATATTGTGATTGTTCCATCTTGAGAAAGGATGCATTGAGAAAGGATGCATTTTTGGTACTGTGTGTGCCTGGAACAAGCTCTGTATGAATTCCAAGGCACTGTACAAATACCAAGTAAAATTTGGCTGCAAAAGGTTGTAAAAAAAATACTTGAATATTGAGGTTCCACTGTATGTGAAATGGAGCTGCGACAGCTCAGTGGTTAGTGAACTGGACTACAAAGGACAAGGGGTAGGGTTTGATCCCAACTGACGGCTTCTGGGTTCACCCAGCCTTACATGGGTACCAGTTTTTTTCTGGAAAGTAAAGCGGCACGGGCATAATACCGACCACATTACCCCAAAAATCATGTGCTGAAGGTCTGTAAAATTTATGGTCACTAACACATTTCCTACATGCCACTTGGCATGACGGGGCTCTTTACTTTCACTTACTGTATGTGAAATGGACAGGACTGTAAAGAGTTAACGTAACATTTTGAATTATTGCAATAAATGTATTATTTTCCTAATTGATACATATATTTGACAATTTATTTGTGTTATTAGGTAAAGAGTGCATGTGTTGAGTATGTGCAACCTGTTGTTGGAAGAGTCAAGCCTGTGGTGAATTATGTTCAGGGTGTTGTCGACAACAGCAAAAAACAGGTACCTAAAAAATTTGTTTTAAGTTTTTGTTTTGCAACTCTTGATATGTAATGACTCTGTCTGTGCACACACACACCAGGTAGTACTCTTCAATGTTCTATTACTCAGCTTTAACTCTGCTGTGTTTTTATTGTTTGACTGTGTAACATGGTTCAAGCTCCGTGGTTGTGGTTTATACTTCACCGATACTATCTTTAAAGACATACAATTTACAAAATTTACTAGAAAAGTCAAACAGTTAATGAGTTATATTCAAAGGTACATTCTGGACATATTAGCTTTAGGCAACACGCTTCAGAAGTTTAGTGGCCTTCTGAGATGATTGTGAAGGACAGGATCTTATGAGACAAATTTGAGCTCACTGAGATGTTTATGAAGGACAGTATTTTACAAGACAGATTCTAGCTTTTTGAGATGATTGTGAAGGACAGGATCTTATGAGACAAATTTGAGCTCTTTGGGATCTTTATGAAGGACAGTATTTTACAAGACAGATTCTAGCTTTTTGAGATGATTGTGAAGGACAGGATCTTATGAGACAAATTTGAGCTCTTTATGAAGGACAGTATTTTACAAGACAAATTTTAGCTTTTTGAGATGATTGTGAAGGACAGGATCTTATGAGACAAATTTGAGCTCTTTGGGATCTTTATGAAGGACAGTATTTTATACAACATATTCTAGCTTTTTGAGATGATTGTGAAGGACAGGATCTTATGAGACAAATTTGAGCTCTTTGGGATCTTTATGAAGGACAGTATTTTATACAACATATTCTAGCTTTTAGATATGATTGTGAAGAACAGGATCTTATGAGACAAATTTGAGCTCTTTGGGATCTTTATGAAGGACAGTATTTTATACAACATATTCTAGCTTTTAGATATGATTGTGAAGGACAGGATCTTATGAGACAAATTTGAGCTCTTTGGGATCTTTATGAAGGACAGTATTTTATACAACATATTCTAGCTTTTAGATATGATTGTGAAGGACAGGATCTTATGAGACAAATTTGAGCTCTTTGGGATCTTTATGAAGGACAGTATTTTATACAACATATTCTAGCTTTTAGATATGATTGTGAAGGACAGGATCTTATGAGACAAATTTGAGCTCTTTGGGATCTTTATGAAGGACAGTATTTTATACAACATATTCTAGCTTTTTGAGATGATTGTGAAGGACAGGATCTTATGAGACAAATTTGAGCTCTTTGGGATCTTTATGAAGGACAGTATTTTACATGACAAATTCTAGCTTTTTGAGTACAGGATTTTGGTTTTATAGAAGAGCTGTGTATTACAATGAAGCATTTGGTGAATCAACAGTGATGTCTGAAAATCCCAAATGCAGAAAACAATGAAGAAGAACCATTTCAAAGTAACATGTTCCAAATCTGTTAAATGTGTACATGATGTTATATGTTTCTGAGATAACTTATTTCATTGGTAGATCGGAGTAATTGAGGGTGCAGATGTGGAATAGAACTTGACTTTGACATCACTTCCTGAAGACCCTGCCTAATTGTTGACTAGTCTATCAAGTCAATTGTAGCAATTAGTGCTTGGCTCAGAATTAGGAAATTATTTAAAAAAAAGCTCTTTCCTTTGTGAGCTGTGGATAACTTCTGTGAGACTAGAACACTTCACATTACTACAACATTGTATGATTGATCTTTGAGTTATTTGTGGGTCATCATCATTGCACTCCAAATATGTCCATAGGTGCTCAGATACCCTCCTCAGCAAGTCTCGCAGTATCCAGCGACTGACTACTCCAGTTCTGTGTTGGTTGATTAGTCTTCTTACACGCCCACTAAGTTTCTCGTTTCTGGCTGTGCCCATCTTAACTTCCATCTCTTTCATCCGAAGGAGTGACATGGACTCATGGTTGTCGAAGTCCTGTGTCCTTCCCACTTCCCGGGGGGGCATTGATGATGTCCGCCCGATCCATTGGTTGACCGTCATCAACAATAGTGCAGCTAGCCAACCTGTCTGCTCTTTCATTTCCCCGTATTCCTGCATGTCCTGGGACGTAGACAAAGGTGATCTTTAATGTATATACAGTTTTTGATGAGAGTGAATTGGAGCAGGTGTAGAAAGACAAGGTTATTTAAATTCTAAATTGTAACAATCATCATCATGTGCCATACTGGTTGGCATAGTCGATCATGTCCTTCCACAAACCTCTATCTACAGTGCATCGTATCATTTCTGTTGTTGACTGTTTTCTGTGCCATGACACCAAGCTATCCAGTATTTTTTCTCTTTGTCCTAATTGTAGCAATATCAAGTACACTCTAGAACTACTTGAAATCATAAAAATATGAGATAAACCAATAGAATTATGGGAAAGATGACATGGCGAGTAACTTAAAACCAACCTTATTAATTGTTGCATACAGAAAATTGTACAGTTAAGAAATTAAACTGCACATTTTTATATTGACTTCCCGCATGCCTCATGGAATACATGAAATTAAGACATTAAAACCAAAAAAAACCTTACAACCAGTTAAGTGCAAATTTTCAATTATCATTTATAAAAATGAACATCAACTTCCATGATCAAAAATATGCATTAAGCTGATTTTGCTGTTCATTTCTCTACTTTTTGTAGTGGGTTAGTTTTAAATGGCGCTATCCCTTTATGATAACTGTAAGTATTTTTACTAAAGTAATTTGTAGACAAAATGTTAATTTTTTTCTACATATATTCCTGTCATTTGTGGTAAGCTACAGCTACTAGCTTTGTGTTATGATGAAATGAAATTGTTTGAATTCTATCTTTGTCAGGTGGGGCTCATCAAAACATACAGCAAAAAGGTGGTAACTGATGCTCGTGACTTGGGAGTTAATACAGTTAGTCATGCAGTGAATGTGACCCTTGACACCACTCCTGGACGTCTTGTGACACGGACTGTTGATGGTGTTCTTACTCGCGCTGAAGGATTTGTGGACAAATACATTCCTGAGGAACCTCAAGGAGGTATTCAGTTTCAACTTACTGTTATTTTTTATTCAGTTTCAACTTACTGTTATTTTTTATTATTCAGTTTCAACTTACTGTTATTTTTATTCAGTTTCATCTTACTGTTATTTTTATTCAGTTTCATCTTACTGTTATTTTTGTTGTGAAACTATGCGATGCAGGTTGAAATCTTATTTTTATTTTTAAGGGGGGGGGAAGAAAACCAACAGATTTAAGCAGCTTAATGCAGCTGTAAAAAAAGATAGAACATATTAAATATTTCAGTGGCATTATGTTGTTTATTGATTCAATTTGCATTGGCCCATTGCACTGTATTGCTGTACATAAACAGAGGTTAGTTTACTCAACATGAACATGGTATTTTATCATCCAACTCTGTTAGGACTAAGCATTTACTCTCCCCAACATTAAGAACAGAGGCCACTGAAAGAAACATGCTTGTTACATGTAAGATTTGTTTGGATGCTTTGTAAGGGAGATTCTGTCACATGTTCCCAGTTGCCTCTCTTGGACACAATAAAAGGCATATTTCTATCACAAAAACAAACAGTAATAAAATAATAATTAGTTATTTCATTCTCATAAAGATGGGTGAAGTTATATAAACTTGAAGCATAATAGATTCCATAAAAGTGTTTGACTGAACTATATTTCACTTAGCATTATAAGATATGTCAAACAAAGGTAGATAACATTATATGGTAAGTCAAACAAACATAGCTAATTTGTGAATGCTTGTCTATGATGTTTTCAGAATCAGCATCAGATGGTGGTGCGGATCCAAGCAGTAGTTCTGCTGACCCAAATGCAAGTGTTGAGGAAATGCAACTAATGGAGCCAAGCCCTCAGAGAGTGGCTGTCCACTTTACAACTCTTAGCAAGAAGGTTCGGGAGCGGATGTTCAGACGTGCCATGAGGGACTACCGCAATGCCAAAGTGCGCACAATGGACACAATCAACAAACTTCACAGTGCTGTTGATTTGGTATGTGTTGTGTACTTTAATTTGACCTAATAAAAATGTATTATGTTTGTAGTATGATAGAAGTCATATTTGCAAAGCAGTATTCTGATCAGGCAGTCAGAGATTCAGCTCATCTGGAACAAATCTTTTCAGGCTGACATGGCTCCTGGGTTCATTCAGTATCTGAAAATGATCAGAGATTTTCTTTGGGGAAAGCAGTTTGACCTTGCATGTTACTGGCCACATTTCCTGAAAATGATCAGAGATTTTCTTTGGGGAAAGCAGTTTGACCTTGCATGTTACTGGCCACATTTCCTGAATGCACTGATGTAGATAAACATGGACACTAGCACAACATCCCCAATACTCACTATTCTTACCTACTTTAATTAAAAGTTTCAATGGAAATCATAAGTTGAATGAGTGAAAGTGGCCAGTATCTCATAGCTGACTATTTGACATCAGAATGTGAACTAGAGCTGGTGAAGACTCCAAGTCAGGCAGGCTAACCAGTCTGGGCAAGTGAATAGGGATTGAAGATGATGTCATGAAATCAAATTCTGGACTGAAAGGCACAAAGTATTGTAGCCTTATTGTAAGTGTAAGCTGTAACATAATGCAAGTTTATTTCACATAATTGTCAAGTTGGACAAGGTAAAGTAGTCCATTTTCCATCTCAGCTAAAATACACAGAACCATCTAATGCCCTACATATTAACTGCAATAAATACATTTTATATTTATTAAAATTTAGTCAATTTCAAACTAATTTTAAATTGTATTTATTCTTAGATTGATTATGCCAAAAAGAATTTGGAATCCGCTCGTGGTAAAGTTGAGGACCTGTGGACTCAGATAACAGACACAAATGATCAGCCAATAGAAAACAGTGAAAACTCATCAGCTTCAGTAAGTAAGAACATGTGCTTGAATTCTGATAGTGCAGCAGAGTACAAGATTTTAGGGTACATTCAAGTTGTTGGCCAGTAGTAAAGTGTTATTTTGTCAGTTTTTTCACTTGTAATAGAACCATTATTCAATAAGAAACAGAACAAAAGGTGACTGGTCCATTGACCACTTAATATTTATATAGTTCTAGTGAGCCAGAAAGAAAATTAAATTAAAGGTATTATTGCTGCTGGTAACGCAAGAAATCTGATCCTATACATCTCACTGCTGCTAGTTTGTTCGTTTGCATTTACCCGATGACTAAAAGATCACACCTCTTCGTCATCTGCCCTTAAGAGGACATTAAGTATGCGTGTCTGCACTGTGTTGTGGTTTGCAGCAAAACTGTTATTTGCATCTTTCGGCCCAACATAACTTCAGCGCGACTGCTGCTAGTGATTCAAGAAATATGATCTATACATCTCACTGCAGCTAGTGAATCAAGAAATATGATCTATACATTTCACTGCAGCTAGTGAATCAAGAAATATGATCTATACATCTCACTGCAGCTAGTGAATCAAGAAATATGATCTATACATCTCACTGCAGCTAGTGAATCAAGAAATATGATTTATACATCTCACTGCAGCTAGTGAATCAAGAAATATGATTTATACATCTCACTGCAGCTAGTGAATCAAGATGATAAAATTTAATATTTTACTGCTGCAAGACTGTTATGGTTCTTTTATTTTTATAATCAAGATGAAGAGTTTTATTATTGCAATGAAATATTTCTACACTTAACAGTTATTGATCTCTCTCTCTCTCTCTTTTTTTTTAATTTGTAGTAATTATATTAACATAACTTTTAAAATGTTTTCATATATTTGAATCAATTTTCAGAGTGTGGAAGAGCGTATTGTCATGGTTGGTCGCAC
This sequence comes from Megaustenia siamemsis, assembly GCA_032433765.1. NCBI lineage: Eukaryota > Metazoa > Mollusca > Gastropoda > Stylommatophora > Ariophantidae > Megaustenia > Megaustenia siamemsis. The sequence goes on along the minus strand of JAVIAB010000051.1, from coordinate 12,701,573 downwards.
ACTCGCACATCAGCTAAGATCAGGCATTTCAACTGTGGAAAAAGCATACACTGAAGCTGGCCAGTTTATTAAGCATCCAATCACAAGATCAAAGGATTTCACAGACTTTCTCTACCATCTCACCACAGTAAGTGACATCCATCTGTAGAGATTTACATTTTGGTAGAAATGAAAGTCTTCCAGTGAGGCAGAAACTGTTTAGCAACAATGTATTTGATAACTTTCATTATTATGCTACTCATTAAACTTATACTGGATATGCTTGTTGAGCCACATATTGCAATCATCATGCCCAGCAAAAGTCTGAGGCATTTAAATGATTAAAGGACACAAGAAATGAGGAAGAAAACATGAGAAAGTTGAGACTTTGACTCCATAAAGATCATCAGAGAGTACATAAAAATGAAGTGGTAGCCAACATCAACACCACAAAAGATAGGAGTCAAGACAAAACATTTATGAAATCAAATAATCACAGAGTTTTTTTTCTCTTTGAATTCTGCAATCAAAGAAAATCTCTCACGTCATCACTTATTTGCTCCCTGTGGAGCATAGATCTTCAACAATCACTTTCCAAGCTGTTCTGTCTCTTGCCATTCTCATGAGATCATTCCATGTCTTCCCATCCTTCATCTCTGCTTCCACCTTACTTCTCCAAGTATATTTTGTCAATCCTCTTTGTCTCCTCCCCTGAGGATTTAAAAAAAAAAAAAGGGGGCTTCTTATGTAATATTCTCATTTGGTTTCTGAAGTGTGTGTCCTATCTAGCGCCATCATCTTTGCCTTACCTCTTTGTCCACTGGTTTTGTTTGATACACTTTCCCCGGGGTTCTAGGTTGGTGCTTTTGTCTTGCCATTCCCGTCCTTTTATTCTGTGCAAGCACCCATTAATAAAAGTCTATATCATTGTTGTTCTCCATGTTTCACAACCTTATAAGACTGATTTAATATTGGAGTTAAAGTTGACAATTTTTGTATTTAACCTACTTTATTTGGATTTCCATGTTTCTTGAAGCGTCTGACCAGATGTAAATACATTTGTTGAGCATCATATCAACCTCTACTTTCAGGACTTCAGAAACATCAGTGTTGAGAAAGCTCGGTTCAGTCTTCAGACCATCCAGTCAAAGTTGAAAGCCTACATTGACAATGTGGACTCCCCTGACTGGCTGGTGAGTTGGATATTTTGTTACAGCTTTGATAATGCTGCCTCATTGAAAAAATAAAGTGCACACACACATACTCTTGTTTTTACTAGAAAAATCATGTTATATATAGATGTATAATACTGATCTACCCATTAGGCTGTGTTTAATAGTTAATTATAGGAGGGGACAGAATAAAAGAGAGAAAAAAGGAGCTCTTCAATATAATTATTTGAGGGAGAGATCATTTTCAAGTTTCGTCATTTTAGAGATTTATTGTGCCAGTGAATGTTTTATTTGCATTCTACAGCGGGACAGTAATATTGAGGTTTCAGCCTAAACAATTGTTGTTTATCATCTCTAACTGCTCTTGTTATCAAGGCATAAGGTATCGGCAAAAATGTGCCATTAATTTTTGTCTTGTTGATCAGTTCACTGCAGAAACAAGCTTTAGCACTTTCAGTACTTCAGTAACTTTTGAAAACCTTCTTGTGCTGTTTCAATTCTTTATTTTATTTGCTGTTGACATTTGATATTCCATACTTTTAAGTGACTGATGGATAGTAACTGTTTTATTAACGCTTGTTTGCTATGCTCCCAACAAATTATCAAATTTCAAGAATTGGTATTTTGAGGTGGTAATTTTTATGACGGTATCATATTCTAGGGTAGACAACAGTATACTACTATACATAGGATGATTGTCTATATGTGTATGGTAAGTTTCATTTTGTAAGCGGAGTTGTTGGAACTTGATGTTAATTTTCTGTAAATGATATACACCCCATTTATTTGTTCCATATTCTAATGATGCTATTTTTTTTCAGGCAGTGGACATTGAAATGGAAGGCATTAACATGGAGTCAACAGAGGCATCTGATGAGGAAGAGGAAGAGGTTGAAACTTCTGCAATTGCAAATCACATTTAGATGAAAACTATTAATTATTATGTTGTATCTCTATTAATGATGGTTTTTTTTGTCATTGTGCTTACATAACTATTAATATGATTTTGTGGAGAAAAATGGGCCATTACTTCAGCTTTGTTTTGTCATGATGATGTTTAAATGTTATATTAATTTCTATTGCACATGTTGATTTATGCTCACTAGGTTTAAATCTCTCAACATTTTCCAAGTATAATTAGTATAAAATAGTTTTGAAAATCTGTTAAGAAAGAGTTTTGTATGTATCTAAGATATAAGTAAATGAAAACAACAGTAGTTAAGCAAGGCAGATTTATTCAGCTAGATGATTCATTTTTCAAGATATTAAAATATTTCTACTTATTTCAGTATTTACAAATCTAATACAAAAATATATTAATACACAATATGGTATTTGATATTAACAATTTCACTTTTTTATAATTAGGGAGGAAAAACGCACTGAAACAGGTCAGCTGATACAAGTCATATTTTTATTTCCCTACTTATTATTGTTATATGGGTATTACAGTAAGGTGTAACATTTCTTTATCTAGAATCTAATGGGATCTTGTAAGCTTTTTTTTAAACATTTTGATGCTTGGTTCATAGAGATTTTGAAGGGGGAAAAACTATTTTATTTCATGACGAATGTTTTCTTTTGTACACCAAGGTCAGTATTTGCAAAGTTATCTTTTTGATGAACTGACAAGATTTGTTACAGAAAAGAGCGAAAGCATGAAGTGTTTTATTTTGTAATTTAAACAAGATTCTTAAGAAGAAAAATAGATTTGTTTCCAGAGACTAAAGGCATTTATTTTGTCAAATCTGTAAGTGGGTAGTTGATGAATTATGTTTAGTATAAAGTATTTATTCCTAGCAATACTGGGAAAATAAAAACAAGAGGAAGCTTTCTGTAATAAATGTAAGTATATAATATTCATTACTGCGGATATTTGGAAAATAAATACTGTTGAGAATAAGTCAAAATTATTACCAGAGGAAATATTTCTAGACTTTGTTAGATTCCTTGACTTTAGTTATGATTGCACTGAATAAAGAGCATGATTATATATTTTTTTTCATTGCACTGAATAAAGAGCATGATTACATATTTTTTTTTCATGTGTTCTGGGTTTTTTTTTGTGTGTATGTGTTTAAAATTTATTTTACATATTTCCAGTACTTGGAAGTTATATCTATGGTCATTTATTGGAGAGTGACAGGGTTGGCAATTAACTAGGGTGCAATATTGAGACTCTTGACCCAAACTAAATGAAGGTATAAATAAGAGGAATAAAATATTAGCATATATGTTAGTCTGAAAACGGCAAAACACCTTAGCCGGTGGTATCATGGCATTTTCTGTGATTGTTTCAGGATGTCTTGTACCTGCTCTTTACAGCATTTGTGAATGTGATGCAATTGTCATGTCAACTTTCCTTCCTCACTTTTTGAACCCAAAACTTCCAACAGCACTTAGACTGAAACCTCCCCCCATGTCCCATAGTTGGCTGTTTGTGCCAGGATCAGTGAACCAAAACTGAACAAGACCCTACTCTTTACCTTCTTGTGGTGGACTTGAAAACTAGTCTGGCCAAAGGATGTGAGAGGGAAAAGAGCATAGTATCCAAAAATGTTGCAGCTTCCTATAAACAACATAGCAGCCTCAGTGGCTGGTGTGTGTGGAAGGGTCCATGTTTGAACCCCAAGAGTAGGCTCCACCCGGCCTCTAAAATGGATACCTGAGGATTTTTCAGGGAAGTAAAGGTAACCTGTCGTTACACCGACCAGTTACACCGACCACATCACCCAAAAATGTGGTCATTAACCCTAATGCCTAGCAAGGGAGGGAACCTTTACTTTATAAACAACATGATGCATCTCTGCACATGCAATGTCTTTTTTTAAGGACGAACACAGATCTTCACTTTATGAAAATGTTAGAATTTGTGAACACCTACACTTCATGCAACACACAATGTAAGAACACTCAATATTTTAGTTTATTTGTGTCATGGTTGTCACAAAGTTATAACATGGCTTTGTTAAGAAATTAATTTTAATGAAATATATGGTTTATTGTGGACAATGAAATACACAGAACAATCATTACAGCAGATTCATAAAGCTTTTACCAGAAACATAAACTCAAATGAAATGGGAAAAAATGGAGAATATAAAGAAATAAAAACCTACATAATTCAAAGAAATGTATCTAAATGCATGAAACAAGAATATAATTTGGAGGCACAATGAAAGTATTTTTCCATGCTCACTTACAGGTATTTTTACTTCATTTAGTAATGTATTTTCAGACTTTACGCACACAGTTATTACTTGCTAGCATGAAGCATTATATAGTTTTGTACAAGAATATCTGTTATATCACTTAAACCAACACAATGAACCAAGCAGATACTGGATCCCATCCTTTGTGGAGTCATACATTTGTGTCATCCAAAGAGAAGTTTCAATACAATTGTTGCTATGTTTACACCAATCAAAGGAACTGAAACAAAATACATGGGATTAATGTCCCTACACTGAACAATGACTTGAAAAGCACAATTATACAAAATATTAAATACTGCACAGAACTGCAGCTCTACTCATACATACTATTTTATGTTTATTTTACATGTTCTCTGCAGCTCTACGCATTGTCTTTCTATTAGTCTAGCTGTAGCTGTCTACACCAATTTTTGTTTATTTTTTTATGAAAAATGACTTCTTAAGTGTTACAGGTGACTCTTAAACCCAATTATGATTAAAAGAAAACAGATTTCCTGGACAATGATGGAGTGCTGGCTGAAACAATAGTAGACAGTCATTTTTATCTTACGAAATATTATGTAGTGTAAATTTAGAATGTCTGTTATGACAAAACAGCTTGCTTTTGTTTAAAGGGACACTTGTCTGAAGACACTCCATGGAAAAACAGAAAAATGTACCAGAAACATGTAAATAAATTATATTAACGCACTTATTCTTTATGTTGGAGCTGCACATCCACTTCCTATCATTTTGGTTGTTTTCTTCAACTCTGCTCATGTGGGCAGTGCTGCTTAAATGCAGCTTCAAACCTATCAATGGATACACTGCCTGGGTCATTTGGAAATCCATGGTTATAAGAGAACTATTTTTTGGGAGCCTCGGTAGTCTAGTTGGGTAAACCACCCGACTTGGCTACCGACGTTCGGACAACACATGTTCTATTCCCACTGGAAGCAGTGTGAGTTGTTCTCATGGTTGGAAAAAAAAATACCCCCCACAGTCAACCCAGCCGCTGGCAGAAATGGGTACCAGGGTAATACTCTGGGAAGGTGAGGAATGCCGCCTCGCATTGTGAGTTTCGATGCTCGATACGCAGCCAAGCACATTTGGGTGAAGACTTGCATGAAGACGCTGATTCAAGTCTCATACTTTACCTTTAAGAGAACTGACAGGCTTGCTTAAAGCACAAAGGTAATGGAACTTGTTAACTATGTGATAACAAAAGCCATCAAAAGATTCACCGCCATGAAGGTCCTGGCAGCTGCCAATATTGAGCAGATGATACATTTCTGTTCAAGGGTCTGATCCTTGCATAAATTGAGTGTGCCTTAGCAATCCTCACTGTCAGTACAACACAGATCAATAGGCTAGAGAAAGTGCAGAATGGAGCAATCATCTTGGGGTGTACGAGAGACACTCCCTGTGTAGCAATGAGGTATCTTATTGATTTTCCAACTATGAATGACAGATCTGGAGGACACGAGCATAATTTTTAAGATAAGTGCGGATAAACAGCACTCGTTGCCCCAACAGCTCAACACAGGGAAAGGTGACAGGCTAGGAAGAGGCAAATCATGGGTGGGCTGCACAGAAGACGTCATCAAATAGCTCTGTGGGCTTATCAATATCAACACTGGCAAGGAGTGGATACTGGTGTCTACATCATTCAGGGGGACATTCTCATGTATTTGGTTATGGAAGGCCCCGGTATCACTGCAAACGAATTAAAATCCATAATTGCTCAACCGCCCGTGCCAGTGGAATCATCCGAATTACTAACTCATCTCCCAAACAAAGAACGGTAGCTGTAATCCCCATCATAGCAGTCTCAGCATACGCCAAAAGACATAAGGCGAAACCACATAGAAAGTGAACACGGACAACTGTTCCCTGTCATACGATATCAGCATTCATCGTAAACAATTGGAATATCGGAACATGATCAAAACGGATGAAACACACAGCTCATGGTGTGCACAGAGCACTTAACTCAGTAGCTCCTGCAACAAGCAACACTTTTCAAACATAGCCTTCAATGGTTCATGCCGCCTATCCACCATATTGACATACACAGACATGCACACACAAAGATATGACACGTGACTAACATAGATACACACTAATATATGACTAAACACAGACTCACATAAAGATATGAGACAGGATTAACACGGACACAACTAGATTCATGGAGACACTTCATGTCTCTCCCACACACTGATTGCAGAAAATTGATCAAAGGAACAGATCTTGAATTTGAACAAAAAATTGAATTGTTTTAACAAGAGAAAGGACCTCAATCTGCAGCCTCACAACCCATAGTTGTGTCTGTTAGAGGACCTCAATCTGCAGCCTCACAACCCATAGTTGTGTCTGTTAGAGGACCTCAATCTGCAGCCTCACAACCCATAGTTGTGTCTGTTTTACTTGAGGATAATGTACGATAATTGCAGCAGAGCAAGCAAGGTGTTTCCTTCGACCACAAATGATGCATCGCTTTTTCCTTCCTCGAATAAAGAGAATTGAATATCACACGGCCCAGTCGGATTATTACAAATTCCACAGCTTTTGGGGCATAAATTACTCATCAATTCCCTCAAGTCCATATCAGTGCAAGATGCAGACATGAGTTGACAGCCAGCACTATAATCGATGCAGAGATCTTTACCTTATCCACAAAAGTCGCACGTCTTAGTGCATTGCACGAACATCGTTTTCATTTCAGTTAAACACAGACCCTGAGATTTCAAGTCTTCACAGTTTGATTGTAAATCAGTGCATTTGGGGGAATCTGTTACTCCTAGGCTACTTGCTGCTTGGATATTGGGCCCAGGAACCTCTTTCTTAATGGACGAGCATGGTACGAGTGGTTCTTCAACATTCCCACTATCGCAAAAGCACTTGCATTTTGGCTTCCTTTTAAATTCCTTGAAGAACACAAAACCGTTAAAGGGACACGTTTTCTCTGGACAATTCCCCCTTATTTTGCTACAATCGTACATTAGGTTGACAATTTTTATATCTTTAAACGATAATCCAACATTGTTACCAATGATATTCTGATATGCCGGGTCTAATGTAGTAATAATACCCACACTTTTATAATGCATAATGCTCAAATAATCATAAGGAATACCATAATTATTTACCCCGGAATTCATTTTTTGAAATTCAAAAGGTACATTTCCAGAAAACACTGCGAGGTTAATATTGATGTAACTGTCTCGATCTGGCCGAACATGCTCGTGATATAGTCCGATAGCATGTCCAAACTGGTGTATAACCGTTCCTTTACTTATACCATCTAGGCGCAACAGTAACGGCTGTATTGGCGATACCTTTCCAACGTATGACGCAGTGATCATTGCAGGGATAAACAATAGGCCTGTATTATTTACCAATCCTTGAGTAAACTTAATACAAGTATACGTCTCCCAGTGTTCCATAGCAGAATTGATTGTTTCATAATGAGGAAGTAACTTGCTTTCTATTGCATATCCAATATATTCATGTTTCCAAAGGTTGCTTTTATCATCAACAGCGTTTCTCTTCTCAGACGCGATGTTCTTCCGTCCATAAAGTTTCTTGAATGTGTTAACACTCAACAGAACATCCAGCTCACGCAGGATATCGACTGTATTGTCACACTTGACAGGAAGTGCAGAGAGCAAAATCCAGTTCTGGTCAATGTGGAGGTCAACGCTCTCATTTTAGACAATACCAGCAAGAAAGATGCAGTCATTTATACAGACGGATCAATAATGCAACACCATAGGAGTGCATGGGCATTCACAGCATGCTCGGCAGGCAGAATAGTCAAAGAAGGCAGCGGTGCCTACGTTGTAACCACAAGTAGCATGACAATGGAGGTGACGGCAGTGACCAGGGCATTCATCTGGTGGTCATCTGAGTCACAAAACTACACCCACGCCTTTATACTAAGTGATTCGATGAGCATGATAAAAAAAAAGTTGAGGCAGGCTCTGTATGTAGGCAATGGGTCGAGTCATTACAGGAGTCAACTATATGCAGAGTTATCTTTGTCTATGTCCCTAGACATGCAGGAGTAAGGGGCAATAAAAGAGCGGATGGGTTGGCTAGTTGTGCTATCGTTGAAGACAGCCATCCAATGGATCAGATAACATCATTAATGCTCTCCGAGATCCGGGAAGGGCAAAGAACTTCAACAACCATGAGCATGTTTCTCTTTCCTTCGGATGAAAGAGATGGGAGTAAAGTTAGGTACAGCCAAAATTGAGAGGCTTAGTGGACAGATAGAGGATTTATTAGCCAACACAGAACTGGAGTCATCAGTGGCTGGACGCTGAGGGACATGCTGTGAAGGGGACCTGAGCACATATGGACATGTTCAAAGTGCAATATTGATAACCCACACATAACTCAAGTGTAACTTTAGAGCTTGACAAGGAAGATATAATGAAGTCTCTCTATGACCATTTTCTGTTGATGAAGGCTCTGTTACAAAGCTGAGAGCACTAGTCTGGCCAAGCATGCATAGAAGGGCATAACAGGTGGTGCACACAGAATGGTGTGACAGGTGACATAACAGGTGGTGTGACAGAGGGCATAACAGGTGGTGCACACAGAATGATGTGACAGATGACATAACAGGTGGTGCACACAGAATGGTGTGACATATGACCTAACAGGTGGTGTACACAGAATGGTGTGACAGATAAAATAACAGGTGGTGCACACAGAATGGTGTGACAGATGACATAACAGATGTGCACACAGAATGGTGTGACAGATGACATAACAGGTGGTGCACACAGGATGGTGTAACAGATGACATAACAGATGGTGCACACAGGATGGTGTGACCAAGTACAGAAGAGATGGTGCACACAGGATGGTGTGACCAAGTACAGAAGAAATGGTGCACACAGGATGGTGTGACATATGACATAACAGGTGGTGCACACAGGATGGTGTGACAGATGACATAACAGGTGGTGCACACAGGATGGTGCGGCAGAGTACAGAAGAGATGGTGCACACAGGATGGTGTGACAGATGACATAACAGGTGGTGCGACCAAGTACAGAAGAGATGGTGCACACAGGATGGTATGACCAAGTACAGAAGAGATGGTGCACACAAGATGGTATGACCAAGTACAGAAGAGATGGTACACACAGGATGGTGTGACAGAGTACAGAACAGGAGTGTATAAACGGTGGACTGCAGGAACTATTAGCAAGCATTATTTGTTGGGAACAATTGAGCACTTTTGGGTCTGATTGAGCGCCTTGAGGTCAATACTTGAAAGTGCACTTAATTAACACAAACTGAGCTTAATATTTTAAAACTTGTTTAAATATTCAAATCCCAACATGGAATTTAAAGCTTAACAGATAATGATTACACATAACTGTCAGTAATTCTTTTGTCATGAGCCTTTATCCAGGTTGTAAATGATTGGAACATTATGTGATATTAAATGCAGATAGAAGCAATTAGCTCTTTGATGGTTCTCCACAGGTCCTGCCAAGAGGCTGTGGTTTTGAAAGTGCTGCTTCTTTAGGTAATATCCACACTCAATCCTTCCTATCAAGCAGGAACTCCTGCTGAATGTGTTCAAAGGAGAATGTAGGCTTTAACAAGCGCACATCTGTCACAGTAATTCCAAACCATCTATATGTCTCCTGTATCCTCTTCTAAGCCTAGATATCATGACAATCTATTATTTTAAGTCAACAACTGCGTGTAATTAAATATATACAATTTGATTTACAGTTTCTCCACAGCAACAAATGATTCAAGTTCTCCATGATAATTCTGAGTAATTTTACCTAAAATATTTAGGTTAACAAACTTAAATATTTTCCCTACATTATTATTATCGCTTTAACATATTAAATATTCATAATTGCCAGGAATGACCAAAAAATATTACTTAACTCCAGTCATTAAGGATTTGTGGCTGTTTATAAATATGTACAATCAATGTTTCACCATTATACTTTAGATGATGCTCACAAAGTTTACTTATAGTAACTAACATAGAGGTAAGTATGAGTCCCCTCTATGCTTTAAGACGTATGAGGAATATGGCATTATATTCCATATTTTTCAATGTCTAAGAACACATTATTTGTAATGAGTGACATGGTTGGTATCACCAATCCATCACATTCTTGCAGAAAAGAGTCTTTGGGGCCTGTCATAAAAGGCAGGGTGACCCAAAGCTATGTCAGTTAAACAAAATAATCACATTCTCAAATTGAACTCAAAATCTAGTTATCAGTACCAAGTGCGCTAACCACTAAGCAACTGTGGCGTCATTACACTGTTGTATTAGCATTGTACAGATACCCCACTTTTTGTGCTTCACCTACCCATGTTTATTTACAGCATTTTTGTTCTGTGAAAGATAAGAAAAATATATCATGCCCTTCTCAACTGTCTCATTAATGTATTTGGTACTGCAAAAAAATCATCTAGTGCCAGCACTTAATGAGACAGTTTTTTGCCTTGAGAAAGATAAACAACACATGCTCTTCTCACCTGTCTCATTAATCTACTGGTTAATGTAGCAAATTAGCTGAGTACATGCCAACTTATATTTTTTAATATATTTAATGAGACAGTATTTGTTTTGTGCTTGTCAGCTTTCACCTCTGGTGAAGTCCCTTGAGACTAGGAATTGAATTTTTCATATGCTAATCCATTTTTCCCTGGCAACCATGAACACAAGGGTCCCTCACCACACAGGCAGATAACTCCAACTTTGGAGGTATGAGACAGTATAATATATAATATTTAATGAGACACTATTTTCCACATATTAACAGTAGTTGTTCTGGAGTGGTCCCAGAAGACTGCTCCAAACTCGACAGGACATGGGATCATGTAACACCCTAGATGAAGTCTTGTATTCCTTTAGTAATAGCTACTCCTCTTCTGCTTCCTCTCCCAAGGTATTCTACATTTCAAAATGAAGATAAAGGTCTTCTATGTCAGTGTCTATACACCTCCCACCACTTAAACTCAATTTGCAGAAAGAATATTCATTTTTTTTATATTGTTCATTATGTCCGTAATTAATTTTTTAAAGCTCTCATTCTTTGTATACTTTCTAAGTATCTCATTTTTTTGTTTTATTTTTCTACATTTACTGTTACCAGTGGAGTAGCTGAGTGATTAGTGCCCTTACTTCCTGATCAGAAGGATCCAGGTTCAATTCTCAGAAATAGTAGATTTTATTTTTGTCTGACAAGATTCTGGGGTTCACCCAGCCTCTAAAAATGGGTACCTGAGACTACATAACAATAAATGTGCTATTGGCCATGGGAAAAATATGATCAGTAACACCACATTCCCATTATACACCTAGCAAGACATAGTGGGAACCTTTACTTTATTTCTCATAGAACATCAAGAAAAAAATTTCTAGCTATTTATTGAATGCACATTGTAATGCTATTTTCTTGACTTCAGCAAAATTGTGCTTTTCTTATTATCAGTAAAATTTACTTACATCTCATTACAGTGCGTATTGATCTGATTAAGTTCAGAATCTGTGACTTCATACCAGGTTCTTCACCAAATCCACGGTGCTGATCAACTCCCCATCCAACTGTGTATAGAAAGATAATTTAGTCCTATTTGAGACCTGGACCATAAATTGTCATGAATCTTCTATTAGAGGATTTAATTTTGATTGATAGAACTTAGTTTTGCAGATAGGTCCACTCACTGGTAAAACTTCAAGAAAAAACTCTCTATACGCATAAATTAAATATGTACATAAAACAAAATGTATGTTAGACGAATGACAAGAAAAGCCTGAGAGACAAGTTCAGAAATGAAGAACTGAGAAAAGAACTTGGTACAACCCCCCCCCCCCCCCCGAATATATAAAGCAACAACAGATAAAATGGTTAGACAACGTGTCAAGGCAGAGTGATCAAAACATAACACAACGAGCCTTCAATAAACGCTGTGAAAACACCAGACCCATGGGTCGCCTACAAAAAAGATGGATTGACAGAATATTAGAAGCACTAGGAAACATAAAACAGCAGAGGCGAACAGAAGAGCAAAAGACCACAAATTATATCTCCCCTTGACACTGAAAGGAAAGGCAAATGAGGAAGGGAAGAAAAACAAAATGTATTTAAAAACTAGTTACCTTTGAAATGGACCCACGATTGGAGAGGGTAAAATTATCCAAGAAGAAAGGCAGGAGAGTAAGACTAAACAGTTAGGGCATCATGGACAGAAACATGGACAATGTCTACCACCGACATTAGGGGTCTAACTTAGCTCAAACTATCCAGGAACATGAAACTAAGTATTCAGAGAATTTAGGACTAGCTCTAGTGTGTCTACAGGGTAATTTTGGTAACAAGGTATTTTAATATATAATATTTATAAACCTGGAAATGTGCTTCATATATGTTCCGTCTACAAATCTAGAGATATAGTGCTTCAGTTTTTTTATATTTCATGTGTTGCACCATTGAAGCCTAAAAAGATAATATCAGATTAGTAGGTTCCACTTAGTGAAGTAATTAAAGAATGTGATGTATGGAGAAAACCAAACAAGAGCAATCCATTTTCTCTTGATGCTGTTGGCATAGAATGGAACAACTCCTCTTCATATCTATTTTCTGTTACTTTGTAACCATCATAGTAAAAACTGAACATCAAATTTCACTTAAAGAACAAGTCCTAAAGCAGGCCGACCAATTCAAATACTTTTTTGTTATAATTCAAAACAGTTCAGATGCTCTTTTATTATAATGAAATAATCAAATCTACATTTACTATACACCTTCTTAATGTCTGGCTGTTATTTTGTGTAATAATAGTAAATAATAATGAAGGGTTTTATCACCATCATCGAGTGCCATCTCCGCAATGAAGGTTGGCTATCATGGAGCGCCATTCCACTCTGTCTCTTGGTTTGATGGTGCAGGTTGTTATAGGCTGATTTGTCCATCTTTTGATGTTACTTGTCCATGTTAGTCTTGGTCTGCTTCTGCCTCATTTACCTTGTATTTTCCCCACCCAATATTACTTTTAGTAGGCTATTGTGTCTTTTAACATGGCCCAAAAATCGTATCTGTCTTTTTTGATTTATGTTTAGTAGTTCTCTCTTAATTTGTAGTTGTTTTAAGACTTCATCATTTGTTTTCTTTTCTTTCCATCCAATTCTACCTATTCTTATATATATCCACATTTCAAAGGCTTCAATTCTATGTTCTGTTTTCTTGTCTAATGTCCATGTTTCTGCACCATATAGGAATGTTGAGAAGACATAACATTTTGCTATTCTTAGTTTTAGCCCTGGTGTTATTTGTTTTGATGTTAGTATGTTCTTCATAACATTAAAATTACTATTTGCCATTCTTATTCTTTCGTTTATTTCAGTTTTACATTTTTCATCACTGGTTATAGTATGTCCAAGGTAGTTGCAGTTCTGAACTGTCTCCAGGTCTATTCCTTCAATTTTGATATCCAGTTGTAGGTTTTGAGTATCTTCTTTGTTTATGATCATAGTTTTAGTCTTTTTGATATTCATATCTAGTTCATATTTTTTGCTTGTCATGCTTATTTCATTAAGTAGTTGTTGTTGATCTTTAGGATTTTCTGCTAGTAGTACAGTATCATCAGCATATCTTAGGTTAATGATTATCTTTCCATTAATTTTTAGGCCTGGCATCTCTGTGATGTTTTTAAAGATTTTCTCAGTGTATAGATTGAACAAGCTTGGTGATAGGATGCATCCCTGTCTTACTCCTCTTTTTATATCAATGGGTGTAGAGTTCTCTTTGTTATACTTTATTATTGCTGTTTGGAAGGGTTTTATACATTATGAAAAAATGTTTCTTGACACAGTGAAACCTTGTCCACGAACAACTCTATGTGAATGTTCAATCAATTCAGGAAAATATTGAACAATGTTTCTTGACACGGTGAAACCTTGTCCACGAACAACTCTATGTGAAAGTTCAATCAATTCAGGAAAATATTGAACAATGTTTCTTGACACGGTGAAACCTTGTCCACGAACAACTCTATGTGAATGTTCAATCAATTCAGGAAAATATTGAACAATGTTTCTTGACACTGTGAAACCTTGTCCACGAACAACTCTATGTGAATGTTCAATCAATTCAGGAAAATATTGAACAATGTTTCTTGACACAGTGAAACCTTGTCCACGAACAACTCTATGTGAATGTTCAATCAATTCAGGAAAATATTGAACAATGTTTCTTGACACGGTGAAACCTTGTCCACGAACAACTCTATGTGAATGTTCAATCAATTCAGGAAAATATTGAACAATGTTTCTTGACACGGTGAAACCTTGTCCACAAACAACTCTATGTGAATGTTCAATCAATTCAGGAAAATATTGAACAATGTTTCTTGACACGGTGAAACCTTGTCCACGAACAACTCTATGTGAATGTTCAATCAATTCAGGAAAATATTGAACAATGTTTCTTGACACGGTGAAACCTTGTCCACAAACAACTCTATGTGAATGTTCAATCAATTCAGGAAAATATTGAACAATGTTTCTTGACACGGTGAAACCTTGTCCACGAACAACTCTATGTGAATGTTCAATCAATTCAGGAAAATATTGAACAATGTTTCTTGACATGGTGAAACCTTGTCCACGAACAACTCTATGTGAATGTTCAATCAATTCAGGAAAATATTGAACAATGTTTCTTGACACAGTGAAACCTTGTCCACGAACAACTCTATGTGAATGTTCAATCAATTCAGGAAAATATTGAACAATGTTTCTGGACACAGTTCGTTCGTTCGTTCGCTCGCTTTCGTCAGCTTTGACCTCTGACGAAGTCCCACCCACTCAATTTTGTGGGACTGAATTTTGCGTGTAAAGTCTGTTTTATCCCATTACAGGATGCCCCTCGCCATGCAGGCAGATTTACTCCGACTTCAGAGGTTCTGGACACAGTGAAACCTTGTCCACGAACAACTCTATGTGAATGTTCAATCAATTCAGGAAAATATTGAACAATGTTTCTTGACACGGTGAAACCTTGTCCACGAACAACTCTATGTGAATGTTCAATCAATTCAGGAAAATATTGAACAATGTTTCTAAATTAGAACAGCATGTGTGCAGGTGCAGCCAAAAAAAATATAATCTGTTAACACCATATATTGTGCAATGAAGTCATCTCTTGCATCAGCTTGTATGTTTTCAGTGCCTTTTTTTGCTTTATTTTGGGTATATTTGAAGGAGGGAAAGAGAGCTAAGAGGAGCATTTCCAGTGTTTAAATTAAGGAATCGTGTTCTGTTTGGATTAGAGCTCAAACCTTTATTGAACAATGGCACTCTAACATAGCAGTGGCAAATAGAAGCCTTGACTTATTCATTGTTCAATGACAATGTCATGGCCTACTATAGGAACTTTCACCAAAATCCAGAAAATTCACCAAAACCAGATTACACTGGAAAGTTTCTTCACTGTATAAAAGAGGGAACGTGAACTACAACCCAAAACATATAAAGCTAAGAATTAGAAGAAAGAAAGAAGAGCAGAAGTACAGATATTCTGCGAGTTTATGGAAGGGGACACCATTCTTCCAGGCATGTGAAACATCAAAACTCCTCAACAAGTTACAGTAAATGCAACTATCATTTTATTTACATATTTTATTTAATGTTTTCATATTATAATTTATTATTTAAAACATTTAGTTATGTTTTTTTAAAAAATAAATTATGTATATTTGTTGTTTAACTTAAGTTGATCAAAATGGGTATTGTTAACTCTTTCTGTACATTTTGACACACTATGCATCATGTTGATTTTAGCTGCGTTTTCAACCGGGTATGTCTAGCCGCAGAGTGTGCCACTCTCAATTTGATTAGTGTAAACCGTCATTAAACCATAATCTTTTTACATGTCTTTTATTATCTTGGTATCAGTGAAATCGTTTTCAACCGGGTATGTCTAGCCGCAGAGTGTGCCACTCTCAATTTGATTAGTGTAAACCATCATCAAACCATAATCTTTTTACATGTCTTTTATTATCTTGGTATCAAAGAAATTGTTTTCAACCGGGTATGTCTAGCCGCAGAGTGTGCCACTCTCAATTTGATTAGTGTAAACCATCATCAAACCATAATCTTTTTACATGTCTTTTATTATCTTGGTATCAAAGAAATTGTTTTCAACCGGGTATGTCTAGCCGCAGAGTGTGCCACTCTCAATTTGATTAGTGTAAACCATCATCAAACCATAATCTTTTTACATGTCTTTTATTATCTTGGTATTAGTGAAATCTAATACCTTGTTCAGTTATCTAAAAATTCATATATAATATATTGTGTGAAATAAATATAAACATGTAGATTGATTTTTAAAACCATGAAAAATGTCATCTCTGAAATCTCTTCCATTGGATTGATAAAAAGCTCCTGTACTGAAATATTTTAAGTCTGAAAATGGATTGGCTCACTTTTTATTATTTCAAATGGAGAAAATTGATTAAGACTTTCAGTATTTTAGTGTTTGAACATCCTCCTGGAACAAATTTAATTAGAAATAGAGACACTACAGTATGTCTCTTTGACAAACAGGGCGTAAAAGAAGAATGTATTTCCCCAAGAAGAAACTCTTATTGTCATTTAATCATAACGATGAAGAAGATGATAACATATTGATCTGACAACAGACAATAAAGCGGTGCTATAGTCCAATAATGAAGTCTTATGACATTTAACAAACTGCCAAAATAATTGGAGAATTGGGTTTTGTAAAAAAAAATATGCCATAAGACAATATCCACTACTGAAAAAAACAAACATGTATCAATATTCTAGGAAAGGAAGCCACACGGAAACAACTTGTAATTATTCAAGCCCTCTGGCCAGTATGTATGTCCAACTTGCTTGACACTAGTCTTTGGACTAGCCCAGAGAATAGTGCTTTCAATGATTCAGTCCATAAATTTAAAAAGAATTAAATAGATTGAGCACAGAGTCTGCAAATATGTAATTTAAAGTCAATTATTTTGCATTTCAATTTTAATGAAGCTCATTATAAGTAATAATATGATTTCATTTTGCCCCCATGGTATTTAATGCACTTCTCAGACTTCTACGACTAACTCAGTAACTGTAACTAAGTCCTCAGTGAGAAATGTTATTTTAAAATATAGTTCAATATATAATATATTATGAAATTAATTAAAAATAATGTAAAAAATAAGAAAGGCAGAAGCAGTAAATAGTTTTAAGTGAATTAATTTAATTGCATGACTCTAGTATTAGTAAAGTAGTACGTCATTTAATTTAAGTCCTGGTATCTAACCTACTCATCAATCTTCATGAGAATTAGGGAGTCGCGATAGCTCAGTGGTTAGTGAATTGGACTACCACGAACAAGGGGTACGGTTCGATTCCAACCGACGGCTTCTGGGTTTACCCAGCCTTAAATGGGTACCGGATTTTTTCTGGGAAAGTAAAGCAGCACGGGCGTAATACTGACCACATTACCCCAAAAATCATGTGCTGAAGGTCTGTAAAATATAGGGTCACTAACACCATATATATGCCACTTGGCGTGACGGGGGTACTTTACTTTTACTTTACAATGTAAATTAATAAGTAAAGTAGAGTAAACTTTACTCTAAAAAAACTGTAAAATGATTTTAAAAATAATATAATAAATAATACGTAGATATTATTATGATGTAAAATATAAACAAATATTTGGTAATTTCCTAGTTTGATCAGATATATTATTTCAGTTTGGAAGAGTGATGTCCCCTAAAATATGTCTGCCAAAATACAGTGGTTCTACGCATTCTTGGCGTTGGGGTCATTACGCTGGCATGTGTCACTCACACTGGCGTTTGGGTCAGCGTGGCGTTCGGGTCAGCGTCTGCGTCCAAATCGAGATGTTAATTAATAATTGGCTGAACCCCTATCCTTTCTTATGCTTCTTCTTACTAATTATCCGCCTATATATATATATAGGCTAGTTTGTCTAATATTTAAAAACCAGCTAAGCAGTTCTGAGTTCACTTACTTGAATTTGGTACTACTGTATTTGCAAAATGACTGGGCGACCTAGAGCCCCAACTGAAGTTGTGAATGTTGGGCAGATCATGACTTTTCATGATAATATATTTATAAATATTTAACACTAAAGCTAAACCTAACCCCTGGACCCAACGCCCAATCAACAGATACTCCGAAATGATTACATGCCAGCGTAATGACCCCAACGCCAAGAATGCGTAGAACCACTGTATTTTGGCAGACATATTTTAGGGGACATCACTCTTCCAAACTGAAATAATATATCTGATCAAACTAGGAAATTACCAAATATTTTAAATTTTAAGTTGCTAACTCCCAGTGTGAGTGACTTCAGTTAACTTAGGAAGGTTTTACTTTACAGCTCATAACATAATGAATAGTTTTACTTTAGTCTTTTACTTCTTACGTCTTAGTATTTATTTGTCTTACTATTTAACCAGCCAAACACTTAACAAATAAAATAAAATTAATTTTAACAAAAAACTAACTAAAAACTGACTCAAACAAACGAAAATCGAAAGAAAGAGTAAATTGATATATATTATAAACAAATTGTAGCAAACATTATAAAGACAAATTGAATAAGCATGACGCATATTTAAAACATACCTTTGGCTAGAAATCGTTCTTCGTGCAATATACAAACTGCGTTCAAGCAGAGAATAACAGCTTCTATCAAAGAGTAGAGACCGATCGCCATGACGTGCTGATGGTGTTGGCATCGGAAGTACTAGATGGGCGGCGTCACTCCGAGACTACGTTACAATGTCTTGTCTAAATAATCCTATTCACATGTGCCGTGAAGCCTTCAAAACATGAATAATTATTATATCCTCATTTAGGAAATGTGCCAGTGAAAACACAGTTATCATTCACCATTCTCTTTTAGTGTAGCTGGTGTTTTTTTATGTCTCTTTCTATTAATAATGACACACGGTCGAGTTGTTACCTCAATTGAAGCCTTTGAAATGTGGATTTATATAAAAATTGGATGGAAGAAAAGAAAACAAACGATGAAGTCTTAAAACAACTAAAAATGAAAAGAGAACTACTAAACATAATTCAAACAAGATAAGAGAGACAGACCAGGACTAACATGGACGAATAACATCAAAAGATAGACGAATCGGTCTATGACAACCTGCACTATCAAAGCAAGAAACATAATGGAATGATCCTCCATGGTAGTCAACTTTCGATGCGGAGGCGGCACTCACAAATGATGATGATTCCTCCGCTAGTCTACGGGACACTTAGGAAAGGTGAAGTACCTGTTTAGCCCCCTATCAGGGTTATGTGAAGCCATTGGAGCATGTGGTTGATGGTGTTGTTGGAGCAGCCTACAGGTAGTATCGGCTATGATCCCCACTCCGTGATGGCAGGCAGATGATCTCAATTATAGTGACAATGGTTGCGATCTCCGTCTAGCACACTACAGTCATTGCCAAGAAATGAATGATAAACTACAATCTTATAATGCCAAGAAAAATTATGTAAAAAAAAAAATAAATAAAGCAACAAAAAAGGTCGCAGACTGAGTAGTAAAAAAACAGAAGTAATGACCACATAGAATAAACAATCACCATCACCGTGCAACATAAAAATAAACAAGACAAATCTGAAACAAGTACAAAACGCCAAATGCTTGGGCATAATAATAACATAAGACGGAACATGTACAGCAGAAATAAAAAGTAGAATAGCTCAGGCCACAATAGCACTTCAGAAAATGAAAAACGTCTCATGCAACAAGTCTTGTCAATAAAAGTAAGAAAGAGAGTTCATTTGTGCTATATAAAGCAAATTCTGACCTATGGAAATCTTCTTCTTCTTTCCTTCTTCACCTGCCTTTCAGCGTCGAGGGGAGATATAATTTGCGTTTTTTTTTGTTGCTCTTCTGTTCGCCTCTGCTGCTATTATGTTTCCTAGTGCTTCTAATATTCAATCGATCCATCTTTTTCGTGGTCGACCCTTGGGCCTGGTGTTCTCATAACGTTTGTTGAAGGCTCATTGTGTTGTGTTTTGATCTTTCTGCCTTGTCACGTGGCCAAACCATTTTAACTGTTGTTTCCTTATATCTTCTATGGCGGGGCTATCCCTAGCTTTTTTCTCAGTTCTTCATTTCTGATCTTATCTCTCAGATTGTTTCCTGTCATTCGTCTAACACATTTCATCTCTGTAGAGGTTATTTTTCTTATTGTTCTTGCATGTAGGGTCCAGGTCTGGCATTGGTAGCTCAACGTTGGGATGAAGATTTTATTATGGAAGTGAATCCTGGAAAATAGACAAACAGAAAGACGATTAGAGGTCACAGAAATAGGATTTCTCCGAAGAATGTTGAAAGCTTCTTGGACAGCTAGATGACCAACGGGGACATTCTCAAAGAGATCAACACAAAAAGGGAGCTCCCAAAATACAGAATGAAATAAATGACATTTTTTGGAAACATCTTGAGAAGAGGAAAGTTGGAAAACTTTGTTACAACCGACAAAATACAGGAAGAAAGAGATCCCGAACGACAAAAAGAGAATATACTAGATAGCTTGGTGTTGTGGCATAGAAAACAGTCAACAACATAATTTTTCCTCTGCACTGTGGATAGAAAATTGTGGAAGAACATGATCGCCTACGCCAACGTGTATGGCACATGGTGATGATTGACTTAATTAAAGGCATATGGATGAACTGTAACATTTGGTGATATGGCTACCAACAAAGGTTTTCTTGAATTTCCGGGTTCTACTTGGAAAAGTTGTAACTTGTTCTGCCCGGAGGTACTACAATGCCAGGTCTTTCTGAACCAAAATATCCCATTATATATATATATATATATATATATATATATATATATATATATATATATATATATATGTGTGTGTGTGTAGCCCATTGTTCCATCCGAAAGCCTATGGACCCGCACCGTCGTTTTGATTTTGTGTTGTCCCTCATCTAGTTATAGATGTAACCATATAGTTTGTAGAATTTTTCAGCTTCACATATTCACACACACACACACCCAAGCAACCCACTTGTTTTTACATTGTTCCTCACCTACGCAAAGCTGTACCCCATATCACTTTGTGCGTTTTATCTCCTTTCATCTTTATTATATTTTTTCGGCTTTTCAGCAGCCTCGCATTTTTATGCGTTTGTATGCATTTTTATGCCTTTATCCCTTTACTAGTACCATACCGCTGCTACTCAATGTTTTTATATCGTCCTACGTGTTAACATTACTACATATCTCTATGTGTATGTGTTGTCCATTGTTGTTGCTGCTGAAGGCCTGCTGAGCTGCAGTGTCGTTTCATTTTGTATTGTCCCTCACTTACCTTAAGGTCTTGCCATACCACTCTTTTTCCCCTTTATCATCAGCTTTAGAACAGTTTCGCATTTGTATGCCTTTACCCTCTACACAAACAAACAATAAAATATCACACACACACACACCACGAACTCACAATTACGCACGCTCACACACACACGCACTCACACACCCGCACCACACAAGCTTGCACGCACACTCTCACTCACAATCACACACACACACACACACACCCACCCCATATGACACGGTGAAGTTTCGCTTCTTCGTCTAATTAGTTAAATGGCGTGATTATTTAATCGAGACAGTATGGATAGTATTCTATGATATATCTGGTTTTGCTCACAGAAGAGCGAAGTCACAACGACAGTTGATGTGAAAACCTGAGATTCAACGCTGGCTCTAGGGGATCCGAAGTTAAAGACGCCGATGAAAGATATCTGACAATGACAGCTACATCTAACGAACCTGAAAATATTGGCAACAATTTAAGACCCCCTAATGTTGTTGATAGATACTTTAAACGGCGTTATAAGACTGGTAAATTAGTAAATTATTATTTTTTTTAGTTTCTTAGGTCTTAGACTACTACTCACTACTGACTACTATTTTTTTTATATAATAATAATTGAACAGTTAGTGTGACTATGCACACCATGATGTGAGCTGTGCGTTTCATCCGTTTTAATCGTGTTTAAATATTCCGATTGTTTACGATGAATTATGAAATCGTATGACAGGGAACATACGGTTATGTTCACTATCACTATCTGTGCGGTTTCACCTTATGTCTTTTGGCGTATGCTGAGACTGAGACTGCAAAGCAATGATAATGATGGGGACTCTGCGTCTACAGTCTACAGCTACCTTTCTTGCTTTCCCAAACTACTGACTTATCATGATTGCTTGCTACCAACCCTTTGCCAAGATGCTAAAAGCCGTACATAGCAGTTAGCGTTCACTCGTTAAGTGAACGTGGATGCTTTGCGTTGTTTACGGTGTAGCCACGATATCTGTGCCTTTCGACCTGACACATCTGTCTTCGGCATGGATGGGTAGATTTTAAGATTTGTTTAATAATTTTTTATCTGACAGCAGCCCTTTTTGGCCTGTTCTTTTCGACTTTAAACTGTGTGGAGTTCTTTACTTTAAGACGTGTGAGTGCACACGGGACCTCCTGTTTTTCACTATTTTTCAAGAGGGCTAGACATCGGTTGTCACTACACAGAAACCAGGGAAAAGAAAAGCCATAAAAGAAACAACTTGTTAGATTTTTTAAAAATTCCAACCACCTGTGTTGGGAATCAAACCAGAAGCCGACATCATGCATGTAGTCTACCCAGTCCCCTTCAGCATTCAAGTCTTATGATCATACGAACTTAACTTATTATCTTGTTTCATGATGGAGGGATAAGGACAACATCATGGCACACAATGAGCTGGTCTCATGGTCAGTACTCACATATGTGTATGTGTCCTGGTTTTTATCCCTAGACCTATGAGTGGCTGACACACTCCATCTTCAGCAGGCTGGATCTTGGTTTGACATAGGATTTTTCCTTCTTATAAGGTGGAGTTTTCTCTATTAAGTTTTCTCCCATAGCCTTTCCTTCTCTCAATGGCACCTGCTAAGCAGTCTATGTTTAATTTCCTCGATACCTTTTCCAGCAGATAGAGCGTTGAATGTGGCTCTTACTTGCGAGGCCTGTCCCATTAGTTAATAGTGATTAGTCAAACTTTAAAAAGTTTAATTTCTGATTGTTTTATTTGTTCAGTGTTATTTTCAATTACTCAAGTTAATACTGTTTTAAGCATTTACTGATGTTAGTCAGTGTTTCTAGTCAATTACAATAAATGATTAAATGTTTAAGTTAAATTTGCTACTTTAGTTAATTTTTAATTGTAATCCAATTATATATAAAAATAACTTTGTCATAAAAAATCTGGAAATAGCTAAAATATGTTAAGTGAGTTAATATATCTACGAGACACATTGGTCAGCTGATAAAGATTCAAAGAGCACTAAATACTACTCTACAGTAGTAGCATTAATATCATGATTATACAAACATAGAGGGGACTGGTTGTTCTCAAGGCAAAATGTCCGTCTTGAGAAAGAAATGTTGTGAGTTAAAATCCTGGCTGCCCCAGTTTATTTTTATTTATGATTTCTCTCTGTGGCAACCACCACCGATCTCAACACTGAGGCCTGGCTTGAAACATCAATTACTCATTGACAGAAAAAATATGAGCATTCTCCGAAGATAGAGTTATCTACCTGTGTGGCAAGGGACCCTTGTGCACATGACTGACAGGGAAAATGATTAACATGCAAAATTCAGTTCCTAGTCTCTATGGACTTCACCAGAGGTGAAAAAAGCTGGCGAATGAAAAAAAAAAAAAAAAAAACATTTAAGTCAAGTAATGCAATTAATTACCTTCGTAACTTTCAGTTTGCCTGGAATGCACTCACCTAACCACTGGACTGGTAAAGTCAGTTTTAGTTAATTAAGCAAGGAGTGAAGAACAATGACAATAAGCTTATGTTATACATTTCTCAGCCTGCTCCCAAAGAGCATTGGCATATTTATTTGAACTTACTTTCTGATCTTTGCATATTATCCATTCTATCTATCTATCTATTGTCCTTTCGAGCCGAAAACGGCACATAGCACAGAATTACAATCTTAAAATCAGAAACCTTGCATGCCAAAATGGCACATATTGCAGAGATCACTGCTTCTAAAAATCTATGGTCTGTTTCCATAACAATGCTTTTTACAATGATAGCTTGTTAAGCCATTGATCAACTTCCTTAATCGCCTCTTACGACATGCCTGGAAGGTCACAGTGTCACTATTATTTACTTCCCACATAATGAGACCCCGGTAACACACGTGAGATATTATCCATTAGTAGACTTATATTGATTTGTTTCCTTCAGTTTTTTTAAAAATCTTTTTTTCATTTTTTCTAAATTAATTTTTTTTTATTTAGCACAACTCAATAGTCTGGACTATTGAATAGTGGATAAAGCTTTGTTGTTTGTGTTGCTCCTCTTCTGCCCATCATCATCATTGAGTGCTGTCTCCGCAACGGGCTACCATGGATCGCCTTTCCACTCATGTTTCTTACTTTGATGGTGCAGGTTGTCATAGATTGACTTGTCCATCTTTTGATGTTACTCGTCCATGTTAGTCTTGGTCTGCCTCTGCCTCTTTTACCTTGTATTTTCCCTTCCAATATTACTTTTAGTAGACTGTTGTGTCTTTTAACGTGTCACAAAAATTGCATTTGTCTTGTCTTAATTGTATTTAGTAGTTCTCTTTTTATTTTTAGTTTTAAAACTTTATCGTTTGTTTTCTTTTCTTTCCATCCATTTCTACCTATTCTTCTGTAAATCTACATTTCAAGGGCTTCAATTGTCTGTTCTGTTCTCTTGTCTAATGTCATGTTTCTGCACCATACAGGAATATTGAGAAGATGTAACATTTTGCTATTCTTAGTTTCAGCCCTGCTGTTATTTGTTTTGTTGTTAGTATATTTTTCATGGCATTAAAATTACTTTTTACCATACCTATTCTTTTGTTTATTTCAATTTTACACTTTCTATCATTGGTTATAGTATGTCCAAGGTAGTTGTAGCTCTGAACTGTCTCCAGATGTATTCCTTCAACTGTGATATTTATTTGTAGGTCTATCTTCTGCCCATTAGGAGCATTAAATGGTTATAGTTAAATATCATAGCTTACAGCAAGCTGCGCTATCTGCATTTTTTTTCTTCTTGCTATCAGCTCCTACTTCCTTTTTGTCAAACACATTTGACGTCAGCTTTCAGCCTTGTGCTATCCTATGTATATAATCATTGATAGCTGTCATTTAAAATCCACATGTTATTATGTGTGCCAACTTTGCTGGTGTTGTTGAATACATTTTTGTTAAATTTCTATTTTTGCATTTATTTTCATATTTGCAATCTGCTTTAGTATTTCCTGAGCAAAATGTTAATGAAAAATTGGTAAGGAAAGAAAAATTTAAAAAATCATTATCATTAATGGAAAGGAAAGCAATTACATTTTATTGCATGCATTTTTAAAATTTTAACTTTAATGAAATATCATTTCAGATGTTCTTAACAAAGGTGGTGAAGATCAAA
Source organism: Megaustenia siamemsis (assembly GCA_032433765.1). Lineage (NCBI taxonomy): Eukaryota > Metazoa > Mollusca > Gastropoda > Stylommatophora > Ariophantidae > Megaustenia > Megaustenia siamemsis. The sequence goes on along the minus strand of JAVIAB010000051.1, from coordinate 12,675,670 downwards.
TGATTTTAACGCATTCCAACAGGTACGCTCATTATGACTTCTTTGATTATTTAATATAATAATCCATTCTAAACAATAAAACAATGTTTCATCTCAGAAGGTCATCAACTGGGACAAATACGAACAAAACAGAAGACAAATTTAATCTTCTTTAGTGATCAGGTATTGCTATACAATCAGACACTTAGACCAGCTTGGGTCACTAACAAGATGGTGCATTTGAGGTCATTACTGGTTCCCTATAGCTTGTCATGTAGTGTTGTTTCTGTGGGAAATATTTGTGCTTTTAGAATGTTTAGAGTGGCGCAGTCCTGTAGTGTATGCTCCGCAGTCACATATTGCAACGTCACTGAGTCGTATCTTGTGTAGATGTGATCAGAAGCCATAACGACCTGTTCTGTGTTTGAATATCTTGGTCTGCTCATATATATATGATCTCATTGGATGTTAACAGCAAAGGATAAAATAAAAGATCACAACTAATGAAATGAAATGTCTTAAATGAGGAAATTAGGAAGAGAGTGTGAATAACATCAGTCTTAGGCTTCATCATGAATGGTTTGACCATATAACATGGTTACCAACAAAAGCAGTTTACAATAAAATGCAACAACAGGAGAGACAGAGGAAGACCTTCCAAAAATAGAAGAAACAAAAAAACCTGAAACCATTCAAACCATGGTACTCAAAGTACCATGAATGAGGCAAACCAAAAAGCACAATCAAGAACATTTTTCCTTGACGCTGGAAGGCAAAAGAGGATGGAGAACAAGAGCAAGACAATTTCATTCAGATGGGATAGCAGTGAGAGGTAAGCTAAATAATGCATTACTCCCACAATTCTTATTAGCAAAAGATTGGAATCTTTTCTGCATTTGGATAAAGCTATGACAATTTTCACTAAATATAGACCCTTAAAGAGCGAGAAGTCAAGCTTATTGGAAAATAACCAGTAGGTACAGAGCATGGTACAAGCAGAAAAACAGAAATGGCACAGTAAACTTTTGATATGTTTTTAATTGCTTATCTAAACAACAGAAGAGTGTTGAGAGTACCATGGACAGCTAAGAAGAGTAATGATGATGTTCTGAGAGAGGTCAAAGCAAAAATAGAGCTAATTTCCAATATTAGGAAGAAACAATCATAATTTTTTGGCCATGTTATGAGTAGAGAACAGCTGGAATATATTGTAACAACTGGGAAAATTGAGGGACGAAGAGATAGAGGGAAGCAAAGAGAAAAAATAACAGACGGCTTAAGAGAATGGCTTGGCAGAAGGTCAACAACAGAAATGATAAATAGCTGCCGAGATCGAAAGTTGTGGAGAGACGTGATCACCTTTGCCAGCAGGCCCGGTACTTGATGATGATGATCTAAACAACAATATCAACAGAAGATCCAGAGCTGCAACAATACCACCACCTGCCACAGCACACCACCATGAGCTAATATCAGGTCATTCAGATATTTTGTATGTTATCTGAAAATATGTAGAAAAAAAAAGAACAAGGTCACATCTATCTATCTATTGACCTTTCGAGCCGTAACCGGCCCATAGGGCGTAGACCAAGATACACCTTCTCCTATATGAATTTTTGTTCTAGCAGTTTTCTTTTAGAGATATTTTATCAAATCTCGCCATCTGTCTCTGTTCTGTGCAAGCAGTTCTATCTCATTGAGGGAGCCGATCCCTGCTGCTCTTGCCTCTCTCATCAATGTTCTTCTCAGTGTCTCCCTGGGTCTTCCTCTTTTTCTTTTACCTGTTGTTTCCCATATGAGGGCTTGCTTTGCTATTCGATTATTATCTCTTCTCATCACATGTCCAACGTATGACCATCGTCTTTTCTTTATTACTGAAGATATTAGTGGTTGATTGGCGATTTCTCTAATTTCCTCGTTTGTTTTGAATTCGTTCCATTCTATACCAAGTATTTTCCTTAGACATTTATTTTCGAATGCGTTCAACTTTGTTTCTATATCTCTTGTTGTTTTCCAGCTTTCACACGCATACGTAAGGGTTGATAGTACATTTGATTTGAATAGCCTAAGTTTTGTGTTTGTGCTAATGAGTTTTGATTTCCACAACTTTTCAAGGCTTCTGAAAGACATTGCTGCTTTAGCCAGTCTGATTCTAATTTCTTTGCTCGTATCCCCTTCTCGATCAATGTGACTTCCAAGATAGATGAAGTGATCGATCTCTTCTACTGGTTTGTTTTCCATGTATATTTTGTCACTTGTTGGAATTAAACTTTTCATGACTTTAGTCTTTTCATGATTGACTTCAAGCCCAATTTTGCTGGCTATTGATGATAGTTCATTTGTGTTTTCCTGCATCGTTTTTATCTGATTGCTGATGAGAACTATGTCATCAGCAAAGTCCAGGTCCTCCAAATGGTCTCCTTGTATCCATTCGATGCCTTTATTACCAGTGCAGCATTTCTTCATTATGAAGTCCATAACAATTCCAAATAACAAGGGCGATAAAATACATCCTTGTTTAACCCCAGTTTCTATTGGGAAACATTCGCTCAGTCTTTCCTCTGTTCGAACTGCACATGTGTAACCATCATACATGTCTTTGATAATATTTCGTATCAGGTCTACGTTTCATTAACAACATCGTTTTTACGATAGCGGCTTGTTAAACCTCTGATCAACGGTTCTATACCAAGCCGGAGAAAAATAATTCCTCCATTTTGGAAACAACCGGAAACCACAAGGTCACATAATGAATTAGAATGTCATTTTAACTTTTTAAGATTTTTAATTTGTGGTCTAATATAACCTAGAAGACAATCCGAGGTTGAACAAATTGTGGCTCATTAAGAAAACAAAGGCTTAGCAATAAGGTCAAATATAATGAACATAAATGTGTTAGCAGAATGTTGAGAGGCTGCTGTTAGCAGAATGCTGAGAGGCTGCTGTTAGCAGAATGTTGAGAGGCTGCTGTTAGCAGAATGTTGAGAGGCTGCTGTTAGCAGAATGTTGAGAGGCTGCTGTTAGCAGAATGTTGAGAGGCTGCTGTTAGCAGAATGTTGAGAGGCTGCTGTTAGCAGAATGTTGAGAGGCTGCTGTTAGCAGAATGTTGAGAGGCTGCTGTTAGCAGAATGTTGAGAGACTGCTGTTAGCAGAATGTTAAGAGACTGTACTACTTTTTGCGTAAATTAAATTGAATAAAATAATTAACAAATGTATTTATTTTCAGAGTTTGTGTTATCTGTCTGGCAGAGTCCCACCCCATAGTTAGTGAGAAAAAATCTGTGACAGGTGTCAGCTTTGAGAGCGCTCAATGGAACAGACTAGAGAACAAGTTTTCTGGCAAATTAAAAGGGTGAAACATTCATTTATCTGTTTAATTGAACAAAATAATGACAATTATGCTCTGCTTGTCACGGTCAGCATTAAAAGCGGACTTTTAGTTATCACTGGTCACCTATGTTTTTGTTTATCATTAAAGAAACTTGTATCACGAACACTAAGATTTTCACTTGTTTCCCGTATGTTGTGCTGTCTCTGTTCCTTGCTAACTGATGCAGGTGATCATAGCTATACTTACATTCTTGTTTTTTGCTGTCTTTGCTATTACTGTTTTAACTTAACACTAAATTGTTAAATATTTTATCAAATTTTTAAAATCTTTTTTTATTTCTGTATGTATTTTGGAGCTAATTATCACAAAGTGCTCTAAATACTCCTATTTGTATATGCATAATGTGTTTTTTAGACTTTAAAACCTAGATTACGATACCATAGTAAAAATTACAGCATCAAAAAACATTCTTCAAAATTTGACATTTGCAGTGTTCAGACATTCTCCTAAAAATTGTTTCCACGAAACTCTATTTAGAAATGAAGCTTGGTGTTGGTTAGCTATGATTCACCAACATTACAAGTCAACTAAAACTGTTCCTCATTTTTATATAATATATTGTTCAATGTAATATTGGAGAATTTCCTTACATTCAGTAATAGTTGTTACACAATTGTCCCCTAACAAATAATATTTTTGGAGAGTAATGAATTAAACTTTATGATACTAGGCCACAACAGGTTCCTTAATGTTATTACCTTCTCCAACCCAACACTGTGTGTCAGTTACCCATTCTAATTTCAGTTGAACAATGACAGAGTAAGGTAAAGGTAAAGTACGAGACTTGAATCGGCATCTTAGTCACACGTTTTCACCCATATGTGCTCGGCCGCCTATCCAGAAGTGTTTGTAGACTTCTGGACAGTATTGCTTCAAGCATCAAAACTCACGATACGAGGTGGCATTCATTATCTTCCCAGAGTACAGCCCTGGAACCCATTTCATCCAGCGGTCGAATTGAACGCCGGGGTACAATTTTTTTTCCAATCACGAGTACAATTCACACTGCTTTCAGCGGGAATCGAACACTGGTTGTCTGAACGTCAGTAGCCCAGTCGAGTGGTTTTCCCAACTAGGCTACTGAGGCCTCCACATTACATTTTTTAGTTACCAATCCAATAAGCACAACTTTTACACTGTAGATGCTCACAAAGATTAATTATGTAAAATGTTTGTTTTTTCTGTTGTATTTTGTATAATCTTTTCTTGTCTTTTGGAGAGCCAATGCAGACATTAGCAGAAGGATGAAAACAGTGAAGAGAGCTTAGAAATGAATATAAAAGTCTCATGTTTGACACATAATGCAACCTAAAGAAGCATGCATTTTGCATATATCCAATGCTTTTGTGTGACATGAATGCTGCAGGAACTATGCCATACAGCATCTGAACTAAAAGTGGTCACTAACTCATGGCTGATAAAGTGGTCACTAACTCATGGCTAATAAAGTGGTCACTAACTCATGGCTGATAAAGTGGTCACTAACTCATGGCTGATAAAGTGGTCAGCAACTCATGGCTGATAAAGTGGTCAGCAACTCATGGCTGATAAAGTGGTCAGCAACTCGTGGCTGACAAAGTGGTCAGGAATTCATGGCTAATAAAGTGGTCAGCAACTCATGGCTGATAAAGTGGTCAGCAACTCATGGCTGATAAAGTGGTCAGCAACTCATGGCTGATAAAGTGGTCATCAACTCATGGCTGATAAAGTGGTCAGCAACTCATGACTGATAAAGTGGTCAGCAACTCATGGCTGATAAAGTGGTCACTAACTCATGGCTGACAAAGTGGTCAGCTACTCATGGCTGAAAAAGTGGTCAGCAACTCATGGCTGAAAAGTGGTCAGGAATTCATGGCTGACAAAGTGGTCAGCAACTCATTGCTGACAAAGTGGTCAGCAACTCATGGCTGATAAAGTGGTCAGCAACTCATGGCTGATAAAGTGGTCAGCAACTCATGGCTGATAAAGTGGTCAGCAACTCATGGCTGATAAAGTGGTCAGCAACTCATGGCTGATAATGTGGTCAGCAACTCATGGCTGATAAAGTGGTCAGCAACTCATGGCTGATAAAGTGGTCAGCAACTCATGGCTGACAAAGTGGTCAGCTACTCATGGCTGATAAAGTGGTCAGCAACTCATGGCTGATAAAGTGGTCAGGAATTCATGGCTGATAAAGTGGTCAGCTACTCATGGCTGACAAAGTGGTCAGGAACTCATGGCTGACAAAGTGGTCAGGAACTCATGGCTGACAAAGTGGTCAGCTACTCATGGCTGACAAAGTGGTCAGGAACTCATGGCTGACAAAGTGGTCAGGAACTCATGGCTGACAAAGTGGTCAGCTACTCATGGCTGACAAAGTGGTCAGCAACTCATGGCTGACAAAGTGGTCAGCAACTCATGGCTGATAAAGTGGTCAGGAACTCATGGCTGACAAAGTGGTCAGGAACTCATGGCTGACAAAGTGGTCAGCAACTCATGGCTGACAAAGTGGTCAGCAACTCATGGCTGACAAAGTGGTCACTAACTCATGGCTGACAAAGTGGTCAGCAACTCATGGCTGACAAAGTGGTCACTAACTCATGGCTGACAAAGTGGTCAGCAACTCATGGCTGACAAAGTGGTCAGGAACTCATGGCTGATAAAGTGGTCAGCTACTCATGGCTGACAAAGTGGTCAGGAACTCATGGCTGACAAAGTGGTCAGCAACTCATGGCTGACAAAGTGGTCAGGAACTCATGGCTGATAAAGTGGTCAGCTACTCATGGCTGACAAAGTGGTCAGGAACTCATGGCTGACAAAGTGGTCAGCAACTCATGGCTGACAAAGTGGTCACTAACTCATGGCTGATAAAGTGGTCAGGAATTCATGGCTGATAAAGTGGTCAGCTACTCATGGCTGACAAAGTGGTCAGGAACTCATGGCTGACAAAGTGGTCAGGAACTCATGGCTGACAAAGTGGTCAGCTACTCATGGCTGACAAAGTGGTCAGGAACTCATGGCTGACAAAGTGGTCAGGAACTCATGGCTGACAAAGTGGTCAGCTACTCATGGTTGACAAAGTGGTCAGCAACTCATGGCTGATAAAGTGGTCAGCAACTCATGGCTGACAAAGTGGTCAGGAACTCATGGCTGACAAAGTGGTCAGGAACTCATGGCTGACAAAGTGGTCAGGAACTCATGGCTGACAAAGTGGTCAGCAACTCATGGCTGACAAAGTGGTCACTAACTCATGGCTGATAAAGTGGTCAGCTACTCATGGCTGACAAAGTGGTCAGGAACTCATGGCTGACAAAGTGGTCAGCAACTCATGGCTGACAAAGTGGTCAGCAACTCATGGCTGATAAAGTGGTCAGCAACTCATGGCTGACAAAGTGGTCAGCTACTCATGGCTGACAAAGTGGTCAGCAACTCATGGCTGACAAAGTGGTCAGCAACTCATGGCTGATAAAGTGGTCAGCAACTCATGGCTGACAAAGTGGTCAGCAACTCATGGCTGACAAAGTGGTCAGCAACTCATGGCTGATAAAGTGGTCAGCAACTCATGGCTGATAAAGTGGTCACTAACTCATGGCTGATAAAGTGGTCAGCTACTCACGGCTGACACAGTGGTCAGCTACTCATGGCTGATAAAGTGGTCAGCAACTCATGATTGACAAAGTGGTCAGGAATTCATGGCTGACAAAGTGGTCAGGAACTCATGGCTGACAAAGTGGTCAGCTACTCATGGCTGACAAAGTGGTCAGGAACTCATGGCTGACAAAGTGGTCAGGAACTCATGGCTGACAAAGTGGTCAGCTACTCATGGCTGACAAAGTGGTCAGCAACTCATGGCTGACAAAGTGGTCAGCAACTCATGGCTGATAAAGTGGTCAGCAACTCATGGCTGACAAAGTGGTCAGGAACTCATGGCTGACAAAGTGGTCAGCAACTCATGGCTGACAAAGTGGTCAGCAACTCATGGCTGATAAAGTGGTCAGCAACTCATGGCTGACAAAGTGGTCAGCTACTCATGGCTGACAAAGTGGTCAGCAACTCATGGCTGATAAAGTGGTCAGCAACTCATGGCTGATAAAGTGGTCAGCTACTCATGGCTGACAAAGTGGTCAGCAACTCATGGCTGATAAAGTGGTCAGCAACTCATGGCTGACAAAGTGGTCAGCTACTCATGGCTGACAAAGTGGTCAGCAACTCATGGCTGATAAAGTGGTCAGCAACTCATGGCTGACAAAGTGGTCAGCTACTCATGGCTGACAAAGTGGTCAGCAACTCATGGCTGATAAAGTGGTCAGCAACTCATGGCTGACAAAGTGGTCAGGAACTCATGGCTGACAAAGTGGTCAGGAACTCATGGCTGACAAAGTGGTCAGGAACTCATGGCTGACAAAGTGGTCAGCAACTCATGGCTGACAAAGTGGTCACTAACTCATGGCTGACAAAGTGGTCAGCAACTCATGGCTGACAAAGTGGTCACTAACTCATGGCTGACAAAGTGGTCAGCAACTCATGGCTGACAAAGTGGTCAGGAACTCATGGCTGATAAAGTGGTCAGCTACTCATGGCTGACAAAGTGGTCAGGAACTCATGGCTGACAAAGTGGTCAGCAACTCATGGCTGACAAAGTGGTCACTAACTCATGGCTGATAAAGTGGTCAGGAATTCATGGCTGATAAAGTGGTCAGCTACTCATGGCTGACAAAGTGGTCAGGAACTCATGGCTGACAAAGTGGTCAGGAACTCATGGCTGACAAAGTGGTCAGCTACTCATGGCTGACAAAGTGGTCAGGAACTCATGGCTGACAAAGTGGTCAGGAACTCATGGCTGACAAAGTGGTCAGCTACTCATGGCTGACAAAGTGGTCAGCAACTCATGGCTGATAAAGTGGTCAGCAACTCATGGCTGACAAAGTGGTCAGGAACTCATGGCTGACAAAGTGGTCAGGAACTCATGGCTGACAAAGTGGTCAGCAACTCATGGCTGACAAAGTGGTCACTAACTCATGGCTGATAAAGTGGTCAGCTACTCATAGCTGACAAAGTGGTCAGGAACTCATGGCTGACAAAGTGGTCAGCAACTCATGGCTGACAAAGTGGTCAGCAACTCATGGCTGATAAAGTGGTCAGCAACCCATGGCTGACAAAGTGGTCAGCTACTCATGGCTGACAAAGTGGTCAGCAACTCATGGCTGACAAAGTGGTCAGCAACTCATGGCTGATAAAGTGGTCAGCAACTCATGGCTGACAAAGTGGTCAGCAACTCATGGCTGACAAAGTGGTCAGGAACTCATGGCTGACAAAGTGGTCAGCAACTCATGGCTGATAAAGTGGTCAGCAACTCATGGCTGATAAAGTGGTCACTAACTCATGGCTGATAAAGTGGTCAGCTACTCACGGCTGACACAGTGGTCAGCTACTCATGGCTGATAAAGTGGTCAGCAACTCATGATTGACAAAGTGGTCAGGAATTCATGGCTGACAAAGTGGTCAGGAACTCATGGCTGATAAAGTAGTCAGCAACTCATGGCTGATAAAGTGGTCAGAAACTCATGGCTGATAAAGTGGTCAGAAACTCATGGCTGATAAAGTGGTCAGCAACTCATGGCTGATAAAGTGGTCAGCAATTCATGGCTGATAAAGTGGTCACTAACTCATGGCTGACAAAGTGGTCAGGAACTCATGGCTGATAAAGTGGTCAGCAACTCATGATTGACAAAGTGGTCAGGAATTCATGGCTGACAAAGTAGTCAGCAACTCATGGCTGATAAAGTGGTCAGAAACTCATGGCTGATAAAGTGGTCAGCAACTCATGGCTGATAAAGTGGTCAGCAACTCATGATTGACAAAGTGGTCAGGAATTCATGGCTGATAAAGTAGTCAGCAACTCATGGCTGATAAAGTGGTCAGAAACTCATGGCTGATAAAGTGGTCAGCAACTCATGGCTGATAAAGTGGTCACTAACTCATGGCTGACAAAGTGGTCAGCTACTCATGGCTGATAAAGTGGTCAGCAACTCATGGCTGATAAAGTGGTCAGGAACTCATGGCTGACAAAGTGGTCAGCAACTCATGGCTGATAAAGTGGTCAGGAACTCATGGCTGATAAAGTGGTCAGGAACTCATGGCTGACAAAGTGGTCAGCAACTCATGGCTGATAAAGTGGTCAGGAACTCATGGCTGACAAAGTGGTCAGCAACTCATGGCTGATAAAGTGGTCAGGAACTCATGGCTGATAAAGTGGTCAGCAACTCATGGCTGATAAAGTGGTCAGGAACTCATGGCTGATAAAGTGGTCAGCTACTCATGGCTGATAAAGTGGTCAGCAACTCATGGCTGATAAAGTGGTCAGGAACTCATGGCTGACAAAGTGGTCAGCAACTCATGGCTGATAAAGTGGTCAGGAACTCATGGCTGACAAAGTGGTCAGGAACTCATGGCTGACAAAGTGGTCAGCAACTCATGGCTGATAAAGTGGTCAGGAACTCATGGCTGACAAAGTGGTCAGGAACTCATGGCTGACAAAGTGGTCAGCAACTCATGGCTGATAAAGTGGTCAGGAACTCATGGCTGACAAAGTGGTCAGGAACTCATGGCTGACAAAGTGGTCAGCAACTCATGGCCGATAAAGTGGTCAGGAACTCATGGCTGACAAAGTGGTCAGGAACTCATGGCTGATAAAGTGGTCAGGAACTCATGGCTGATAAAGTGGTCAGGAACTCATGGCTGACAAAGTGGTCAGCAACTCATGGTTGATACAGTGGTCAGCAACTCATGGCTGACAAAGTGGTCAGGAACTCATGGCTGACAAAGTGGTCAGGAACTCATGGCTGATAAAGTGGTCAGGAACTCATGGCTGATAAAGTGGTCAGGAACTCATGGCTGATAAAGTGGTCAGGAACTCATGGCTGACAAAGTGGTCAGGAACTCATGGCTGACAAAGTGGTCAGCAACTCATGGCTGATAAAGTGGTCAGCAACTCATGGCTGACAAAGTGGTCAGCTACTCATGGCTGACAAAGTGGTCAGCAACTCATGGCTGATAAAGTGGTCAGCAACTCATGGCTGATAAAGTGGTCAGCTACTCATGGCTGACAAAGTGGTCAGCAACTCATGGCTGATAAAGTGGTCAGCAACTCATGGCTGACAAAGTGGTCAGCTACTCATGGCTGACAAAGTGGTCAGCAACTCATGGCTGATAAAGTGGTCAGCAACTCATGGCTGACAAAGTGGTCAGCTACTCATGGCTGATAAAGTGGTCAGCAACTCATGGCTGATAAAGTGGTCAGCAACTCATGGCTGACAAAGTGGTCAGCAACTCATGGCTGACAAAGTGGTCAGGAACTCATGGCTGACAAAGTGGTCAGGAACTCATGGCTGACAAAGTGGTCAGCAACTCATGGCTGACAAAGTGGTCACTAACTCATGGCTGACAAAGTGGTCAGCAACTCATGGCTGACAAAGTGGTCACTAACTCATGGCTGACAAAGTGGTCAGCAACTCATGGCTGACAAAGTGGTCAGGAACTCATGGCTGATAAAGTGGTCAGCTACTCATGGCTGACAAAGTGGTCAGGAACTCATGGCTGACAAAGTGGTCAGCAACTCATGGCTGACAAAGTGGTCACTAACTCATGGCTGATAAAGTGGTCAGGAATTCATGGCTGATAAAGTGGTCAGCTACTCATGGCTGACAAAGTGGTCAGGAACTCATGGCTGACAAAGTGGTCAGGAACTCATGGCTGACAAAGTGGTCAGCTACTCATGGCTGACAAAGTGGTCAGGAACTCATGGCTGACAAAGTGGTCAGGAACTCATGGCTGATAAAGTGGTCAGGAACTCATGGCTGATAAAGTGGTCAGGAACTCATGGCTGATAAAGTGGTCAGGAACTCATGGCTGACAAAGTGGTCAGCAACTCATGACTGATAAAGTGGTCAGGAACTCATGGCTGACAAAGTGGTCAGCAACTCATGACTGATAAAGTGGTCAGGAACTCATGGCTGACAAAGTGGTCAGGAACTCATGGCTGACAAAGTGGTCAGCAACTCATGGCTGATAAAGTGGTCAGGAACTCATGGCTGACAAAGTGGTCAGCAACTCATGACTGATAAAGTGGTCAGGAACTCATGGCTGACAAAGTGGTCAGGAACTCATGGCTGACAAAGTGGTCAGCAACTCATGGCTGATAAAGTGGTCAGGAACTCGTGGCTGACAAAGTGGTCAGCAACTCATGGCTGACAAAGTGGTCAGGAACTCATGGCTGACAAAGTGGTCAGGAACTCATGGCTGACAAAGTGGTCAGCAACTCATGGCTGACAAAGTGGTCAGGAACTCATGGCTGACAAAGTGGTCAGCAAGTCATGGCTGACTACTTGCACTAGGATCAGCAACAATGTAAGATTATATCGCTCTTCTCTATGGTAGCTCTGGTAACAGACTAACCTTGGTCAGACAATTAAGGATCAAGGAAAAGAAGACCCATGCCCAGAAGCTAAAGATGACCTGTGTTGGGCTGAAAGATGCAGATTTTGCTGGATTTCTTTGAGGTCGGTGGTCTAGAATAAGATGTCAGACTCTGGACAGGCAGATCCCAGGTTTGAGTCCCACCACAGATGGTAGGAGTTTTTCCACTTCAAAATGGTAATTTCCTTGTGGCTTTACCTCCCCTGGTCACTGGGTAGTGAGATCCAGTGTCTAGTCCTCTCAGAAAATGGCAAAATATAGGAAGTCCATATGCACTCACATTTGTTAAATAACCTTTGGCAATTTAAAGTACAGAAATAAAAAAGTTAAGTACCCCCATCACGCCAAGTGGCGTATAGGGAATATGGTGTTCTATCTCTATCTATCTATTGACCTTTCGAGCCGTAACCGGCCCATAGGGCGTAGACCAAGGTACACCTTCTCCTATATGAATTTTTTGTTCTAGCAGTTTTCTTTTAAAGATATTTTATCAAATCTCGCCATCTGTCTCTGTTCTGTGCAAGCAGTTCTATCTCATTGAGGGAGCCGATCCCTGCTGCTCTTGCCTCTCTCATCAATGTTCTTCTCAGTGTCTCCCTGGGTCTTCCTCTTTTTCTTTTACCTGTTGTTTCCCATATGAGGGCTTGCTTTGCTATTCGGTTATTATCTCTTCTCATCACATGTCCAACGTATGACCATCGTCTTTTCTTTATTACTGAAGATATTAGTGGTTGATTGGCGATTTCTCTAATTTCCTCATTTGTTTTGAATTCGTTCCATGCTATACCAAGTATTTTCCTTAGACATTTATTTTCGAATGCGTTCAACTTTGTTTCTATATCTCTTGTTGTTTTCCAGCTTTCACACGCTTCAGCACATGATTTTTGGGGTAATGTGGTCGGTATTACGCCCGTACCGCTTTACTTTCCCAGAAAAAAATCCGGTACCCATTAAAGGCTGGGTGAACCAGAAGCCGTCGGTTGGGATCGAACCCTACCTCTTGTCCTTTGTAGTCCAGTTCACTAACCACTGAGCTATCGCTGCTCCCAAAGTACAGAAGGGTAGGTCAAAAATAGCAGTTGTATGGGAAAAAATTGTTAATCAAATCTACCCATGGATGTGTCGGTCTTAAAAGTGCAGGTAACAACAGGTAAGAGAAAAAGAGAAAAACCCAGGGAGACACTGAGAAGAACATTGATGAGAGAGGCAAGAGCAGCAGGATTCGGCTCCCTCAATGAGATAGAACTGCTTGCGCAGAACAAAGACAAATGGCGAGATTTGATAAAATATCTTTAAAAGAAAACTGCTAGAACAAAAATTCAGATAGGAGAAGGTGTATCTTGGTCTACGCCCTATGGGCCGGCTACGGCTCGAAAGGTCAATAGATAGATCACCGTTTTGCCATCCACTAGCTACACAACGCATCCTAGCTCACTTAAATCTGCATCTACTTAACTTTCTTTTAAGGGTGGGTGATAATATAGTGTACCATAGATTTTAGAAGCAGTGATCTCTGCAATATGTGCCATTTTGGCACGCAAGGTTTCTGTTTTTGAGATTGTAGTTCTGCCCTATGTGCCATCTTCGGCTCGAAAGGACAATAGATAGATAAATAGATAGATAGATAGATAGATAGATAGATAGATAATATAGTGTAGTCGTTGGATGAACACAACAGAAGAAGAATGTTGCAGAACAGCAGAAAAATAAACATTCATATTGTCATAATTATTTATTACCTGCCTGAAAAATATTGTTATCTTCAAGTGAAACAAGATCTGTAGCCAAGAACAATTGAAGATTTGCAACTAAGATGGAACGCACACAGTGATAGCAAAGACAAGGATAGGGCTACTTACGTCATGTATTCAAAAATTAAATGAGGGATCTAAAATATGCTATACTTGAGTTGCCATTCAGTGAACCATTGAGGGAAAATGAAAGAAATGCAAGTAAAGGATATCCAGGTAGATAAACATAGAGGCAGAGATGTAGATCACAGATATCCAGGTAGATAAACATAGAGGCAGAGATGTAGACAAATGATATTAAGGTAGATAACATAGAGGCAGAGATGTAGACCGATGATATTAAGGTAGATAACATAGAGGCAGAGATGTAGATCAATGATATTAAGGTAGATAACATAGAGGCAGAGATGTAGACCGATGATATTAAGGTAGATAACATAGAGGCATAGATGTAGACCGATGATATTAAGGTAGATAACATAGAGGCAGAGATGTAGATCAATGATATTAAGGTAGATAACATAGAGGCAGAGATGTAGATCAATGATATTAAGGTAGATAACATAGAGGCAGAGATGTAGACCAATGATATTAAGGTAGATAACATAGAAGCAGAGGTGTAGACCAATGATATTAAGGTAGATAACATAGAGGCAGAGATGTAGACCGATGATATTAAGGTAGATAACATAGAGGCAGAGATGTAGACCGATGATATTAAGGTAGATAACATAGAGGCAGAGATGTAGACCAATGATATTAAGGTAGATAACATAGAGGCATAGATGTAGACCGATGATATTAAGGTAGATAACATAGAGGCAGAGATGTAGATCAATGATATTAAGGTAGATAACATAGAGGCAGAGATGTAGACCAATGATATTAAGGTAGATAACATAGAAGCAGAGATGTAGACCAATGATATTAAGGTAGATAACATAGAGGCAGAGATGTAGACCGATGATATTAAGGTAGATAACATAGAGGCAGAGATGTAGACCAATGATATTAAGGTAGATAACATAGAGGCAGAGATGTAGACCGATGATATTAAGGTAGATAACATAGAGGCAGAGATGTAGATCAACAACAGCAGGCATCAGCTCCCCTTTATATATATATAAATATATATATATATATATTTTTAAAATGCGTACTTCATAAAACAATCAACTTTTTATTTTAATATCGCCATGTATAGTCACTTGCTGAAGGACAAGTATAATTCATATTATGAATATAACAAAATCACAGATCTTTCAGCATTTTAAAAGTTTATCTTTCTGGGCGAAAAAACTCTTGCAATAACATTCTTGATTAATTGATAGTTTTTACCATTTTTTTTCAGGGAGCCCAGTGGCTAGATGGGAACTCTCCTCTTTGTGTAGTCACATGTACTGATGGAAGTCTGTACACTCTACGCTGCTGTATCAAGGGTCAGCTGATAGAGGTCAACGAGAAACTCCTTAAGCAGCCAGAGCTTCTAATGAATAAGGTATTCATGATTATTTGACTCCATGAACTAAAATAGCAGCTTAATTTGGAGTAAAAAAATATAAATGAAGAACACCCATCGCGCTCAAGTGAGGTATGTAGGGATTATTGAATATGATTTTAGTAGCCATATTTTTTTTTTTTACATCACACATATTTTGGGTTATGGTACCCATATAAGGCTGAGTGAACCAAAACCTAACCTTTTATCCTCAACAGACCAGTTCTCTAACCACTGCTTTACTGCAGCTCCTCTAATTTAAAGTACTGTTGTCTATAAGTTGAGAAAATATTCTTTTCTTGTGAAGCCACTGGATTAGATAGTGCCTTTGTTTATACTCAAGCTAACATATGTCCTGGATTAGAGTTTGCGACGGTCTTTTTGATTGGGCTTAAAGAATAGTGTAATAAATTGAAAGTTCACAAAATGTCTTTACATTGTTCATCTTGTGACCCAGCACCAAAAAATGGCATGCAGAAGTTTGATGTGTTGGGCCTAAAGGCACAAAATATTGTAGCTTGCTGTAAACTACAACATAGTTTATCTACGCTCACTTAACAACCTTTTAAGAGTGGATGATAAAGAGGAGTAGTCATTAGGTGAATGTGACAGCAAAGGGAGATGATCAGGTTAGAAAAGGCATCCAGGAAGAGCTCTGTATTATCCCCAAATTTGTGCACATGAGAAGTGCAAGTCTGACGCTCCTGCCTCCCAATGACAGTGATGCTATTGGATACCTTTAGCATTATTACTGTTACAGTCATCAGAAAAATATTGTAGTGATTACACTATCACATAGAAAGTTTATTGATATCAGTAAATTGTAATGACTCGATACATGAATCACATAATGTTGTTTGTTTTATTATAACATATTTTCTTATAACAAAAGTTGTGAACTTTGAAAGTGGGGTGTTATTTATCAAAATTAATTTAAAATTAAGCAAAGTGCTTTAAATCCTCAGTGTTAACTCTTTCCGGATGTTGGCGGACCTTAAGTTTTCTTTAGGTTTGGACCAGATCAGGTTTCAATTTAGAAAAATTTCATGCAATAATATCATTAAATGTGGTGCATGTGATACATCACCAGAAAGGAAAATGGTTGAAGAAAATGAAAGTAGCATTATATTGGTGATATCTGAAGGAAAAATATAATATTTATTATATATAGTATAAAAATATCCAAAGGCAGATAATTTCTAATTCAAAATATCATATTTCATGTACCTCTATTTTTCCCTGACTAGAAGCATGTTGCTATCCATTCTTCTTGAAATTATACAAGGCACAAGAAATAGTGTGGGCCATATGGCCAGTATTTGTCAGAAAAAAACACACATTTACTTCAAAAACGCAACCACTGTATGTACAAAAAATAAAGGTTATACCACATGGTAATTGAAGGAAGTAATTATGAAACTTCTTCTAGATAATCAAATACAAGTATTGGTGAATATTTAAACATAGTGGTTACTTTACTTTAAAATATTCAACCGTACTCAGTCCGAGTGGATGTGTCTGATTTTAGTCACGTTTGTCTTCATAAGTAGAGCCGTTGTGTCAGTTAAAAGTCCAGAAAGAGTTAAATACTGTAACTAGCTGTCCTGCATTAGGAGTTTCTTAATGTTTTCCTGCTTTAGTTTACAAATTTGAGGGACTAAATGATCTAGAGGTAAGGCATTGACTTTAGAACAAGAGTGTACTGGTCTGAATCCCCACCATGAGCAATGAGAATTTTTCTCTTTGAATTTAAGATTTCTTTGTGGCTCTATCCGTTTGTGGTCTCCAAGTAGTGAGATCTGATTTCTGGCCCCCTTGAATAATGACAAAAAAAACAAGAGGTCTTGTGTACACCATGTCCACTTTAAAGAACCCCAGGCACTCAAAAGTCTACAAGAGTAAGCCATTCCCTGTGGTAATTGTTAGGCAGTTAAAAGTCTACAAGAGTAAGCCATTCCCTGTGGTAATTGTTAGGCAGTTAAAAGTCTACAAGAGTAAGCCATTCCCTGTGGTAATTGTTAGGCACTCAAAAGTCTACAAGAGTAAGCCATTCCCTGTGGTAATTGTTAAGCACTCAAAAGTCTACAAGAGTAAGCCATTCCCTGTGGTAATTGTTAAGCAGTTAAAAGTCTACAAGAGTAAGCCATTCCCTGTGGTAATTGTTAGGCAGTTAAAAGTCTACAAGAGTAAGCCATTCCCTGTGGTAATTGTTAAGCAGTTAAAAATGTACCCATGCTGAAGATGGTTGTGTTGGGTCGAAAGGCTGCTGTCAAGGCTAAATTGTTGAACAATGAAAAATGTATCCTTGCTGAAGACAGATCTGTTAGGCTGAAATGCACCAGCAAAATAATGTATCGATCATCAGGCCACATGTTCTTTGCAGAATGTTGCATTCACCACAGTCTGTCTGAAATAATCCTGTCTCTAGATTTCCCACTATTTGTGTTATGCTCAAAGTCTCCTTGATGTCTTGAAACCATCTTCTTTTTGGTCCCTAATGCCTCGCCCAAGAACTAAGTTTTCCATAATTTTTCCTTCCAACCAGCTTTGTCTTTTGACATGGCCGTAATAGTATTTTAATTTCCTCCATAGAATGGTGTTTATAAGCCAGTTCTGTTTAATGTTTAAATCTTTTAATATGTCTTCAGTGCTATTTTTCATTATCCAAGGTGTCTTAGGGATTTTTCTGTAGCTTTTTGTTTTGAAGGCATCAATTTTCTTTCTTGCTGTTTACGAGATTGTCCATGATTCACAATCATATGCACTATAGGGAAGACACATGTCCTCAGTAACTTTAATTTTATTGCCTTCTGGTATTGCAGCACAGATTCTTCATGGCATTTAATTTTGTGTACAATGCATCCATGCTTGGGGAATGTTGAAGAAGAATATGTTTATAAACCATTCATACGTTTGTTATGACACCAGGTTTCTTGTATAAACAACTTCTTTGTTTCTCTAGTGAAATGAAGTCAATTACAATATGTTAATCTGTTCTTTTCTGCAGCACTCTGGCGAGGGATACATTGCAGTCATATTGCCTGGATTAAAGGGGTTTGATAGAGAAATTGACCAGCTCAAATCTGAAAGTGAATATACAGCTGTAATAGCAAGCCGCATTGAGTCTATTAAAATAACATAACATACTTATATATGTATTTGTAAATAATACATCATATTAAAAATATGCTAACTTCTCTGCTCAGAATTATAATTGTCACTTTTAACAAATGCAGAAGTTTAAAAAATAAATGATATCTGTAAATGTATCAAGTGTTTTATTGCCTTTCAAGTACTTGAGCTTGTGTTTTCATGATAAATTCTTCTTGAGTTTTTGGCAAGTATGAGCTGATCAGTTTTTGTTTGGATGGCAGAGTCAGCAACTCAAAGCTGATCAACACCTGATATAATCTCTTTTGCTGCGCTCATTAGAAACAGAGGTACAGCAGAATGGCTCTAAAGGTGAAGAGTGCCATGGTCCTGCAGTTGTGTGATATGTTCATAGAAGAGATAAAGCACTGCACTACCTGCTAGGATAATTTGACAATGGTTTATATATAGTATATGTACCGTATTATATGGCTTGGCTGAAGCTCAACAACTGAAATAATATATAGCTGTCAAGATTGAAAGTTGTGGAGAGACATGATCACCTATGCCAGCAGGCATGGTACATGAGGATGACTGTAATATCTTTATATTGATGGTATTTGATGTTATATTGTTCATGTTATTACGTTACGTTGTGTTTCTCCCTTTAATGTTATTCTCCAGTTCAGGTTTTTGGTCACCATCAATTCTAGACAAGCTCTTGTTCCTGTCAGTTATCTTCATTGTTACATATAGGACTTCACATGAATGTATTTGAAAGCAGGGACAAGCTCAAAGTCTATGGATTAAAGCAGCTAAAATGTCTTGTAACTTTATTGCTGTAATCATTTTATTTCCTTTGGCAACATTTCATAACATCAACACATGATTTCAAGGTATAAATGAAAATAACACTTCCTGTCAGTGGAATGGTCAATCCCTGACCTATGCAAGACCGAATAGTGTAACTTCTGTTATTCATCTTCGAGAATCACTTGTACCTATCTATACATCTGCTATCTCAGTCTGCCATCACCTGTAAAAACTAATCTAAGCTTGTTTCTTTATCACAAAAAATCAGTATCATATGGTTCCCATCTTTCTAGCTAAAACATAACCTGTCTGGTCAGCTGCCAGATCATGAATCTATGAGTTATCTGCGATTTCCCTCAACTCTCTCGCTTACTAAAAATACATGTTCTACCTCGTTTCCAAGAACTTAACCAAAACCTTTGTCATTCAGGCCTGTGCACAGAGATCGATGACATCAGACGGTCAGGCTGGGGTGATAAGCTAAGCTGTGTTCACAATTTGAAGTGAACACATGTGAATTGTATCTTCATTTTTCGTCTATTCTATTGCATTTATGTGTATTCTCACCGAAAAGGATTTTGACTTGGAAATGCCTGTCAAGTGTTGTGAGCCAGATTGTAGACCAAATTATTGTGGTGACGTTTATACAATATTTAGGTTTCCATCTGAAAAAGGCAATGCCACTCTTCGAGAGAAATGGATTAGAAGCATCCCTTGTAAGAACTGCCAACCAAACATTCCATGGTAGATATTAAACATTTTCAGAAGAAAGATGTGATAAGTTTTGACAAATTCACTTGTGGAGTTGATTTAGAACTTGCTATTAAAATTGTTCAGCTCTTATCTTAAGACAGGCTTAATTGAAGCAAATTCGTTCCACTTATTGTGTAAAGGTGGGAAACTAGAAAGATGGTACCAGCAAGTAGATTTGTTGAGTATGAGAAAAAATATTGAAGAAGATGTTAATGTTCATGATTATCTCACAAAGGTCCATAATGTATATAGGCTCTCACTTTATTGTTCTTTCTGAATAACATAGACTGTCTTGTTTCTTGATGAGCAGCTGCAGTTTCTTGATGAGCAACTGGAGTTTCTTGATGAGCAGCTGTAGTTTCACGATGAGCAACTGGAGTTTCTTGATGAGCAGCTGTAGTTTCACGATGAGCAACTGGAGTTTCTTGATGAGCAACTGGAGTTTCTTGATGAGCAGCTGTAGTTTCACGATGAGCAACTGGAGTTTCTTGATGAGCAGCTGGAGTTTCACGATGAGCAGCTGGAGTTTCTTGATGAGCAACTGGAGTTTCTTGATGAGCAGCTGGAGTTTCTTGATGAGCAGCTGGAGTTTCTTGATGAGCAACTGGAGTTTCTTGATGAGCAACTGGAGTTTCTTGATGAGCAGCTGTATTTTCTTAATGAGCAGCTGCAGTTTGTAATGCAGTTAGTAGAAAGATTTACAAGGAATTGCATTCTTGTAACAGTATGTGTCACTCTAACGAAATTAGACTACAGCAGTGATGCTTATAGAAATGTCATGACTGTTGAGTTGAGGGAGTTTCCCTTTAGAGTTCGGGTCCCTTCAAAGACTCAAACAAACCAATCCAGAGTACCATTAAGGCATGAAGTCCAGTCTGTAAAGGTAAAGTACGAGACTTGAATTGACGTCTTAGAATTTTCTCCCATATGTGCTCGGCCACCAACCCAGAGCTGGATAGTGTCGCTTCAAGAGTCAAGACTAATGATGCAAGGCGGCATTCCTCATCTTCATAGAGTACTACCCTGGTAACTATTTTTTTTCCAACCACAAATACAACTCACACTGCTTCCAGCCGGAATCAAACATGGGTCGTCCGAACGTTGGTAGCCCAGCCGAGTAGTTTTCCCAACTAGGCTACTGAGGCCCCCAGACCATGTGGAAAGCTACCACTCACGTTAAGACATTTCATATAATGATAACATGCTGCAGTTGTGAGGCAGATAACTTGGGCCAATCGTAATCATCACCATGTGCCGTACTGGATGGAGTAGGTGATCATGTCCTTCCACAGTTTTCTATCCACATTGCATTGGATCAATTCTGTTGTTCACTGTTTTCCATGCGACGCCACCAATCCATCTAGTATCTTCTCTCTTTGTCATCTGCTAACTCTCTTTCCCTGTATTTTGCCAGTTGTAACCAAGTGTTCCAACTTTCTTCTTCTCATGATGATTTTAAAAAAATGTTGATTGTTTCTTTCATTTCTTAGGAGCTCCCTTTTTGTGTTGATCTCTGTGAGAATGTCCTCATTGGTCTTTTTAGCTGTTCAGGGAGCTTTCAATATTCTTCTGAGAAATCCCATCGCTATGTCCTCTAATCGTCTTTTCATGATTTTTTTTCAATTGAACCAGAATAACAGATTGTTTCAAACTTTCAAAGACTGGATCTCTAAAATAATGCTGTCTGCACCAGGTTTGTGGGACAACAACAAAAAAGTTGCCTTCACCAGGTGGTGTCATAGCTTGTGGGACAACAACAAAAAAGTTGCCTTCACCAGGTGGTGTCATAGCTTGTGGGACAACAACAAAAAAGTTGCCTTCACCAGGTGGTGTCATAACTTGTGGGACAACAACAAAAAAGTTGCCTTCACCAGGTGGTGTCATAACTTGTGGGACAACAACAAAAAGTTGCCTTCACCAGGTGGTGTCATAGCTTGTGGGACAACAACAAAAAAGTTGCCTTCACCAGGTGGTGTCATAACTTGTGGGACAACAACAAAAAAGTTGCCTTCACCAGGTGGTGTCATAGCTTATGGGACAACTCTAGAGAAGTTGCCTTCACCAGGTGGTGTCATAACATGTGGGACAACTCTAGAGAAGTTGCCTTCACCAGGTGGTGTCATATCTTGAGGGTCTACCCTAGAAAAGGTGCCTTGACCTGCTGATGTCATTGGCTGTGGGTCAACCATTAAAAAGTTGCCATCACCAGGTGATGTCATACACAGCTTGTGAGACAACTCTAGAGAAGTTGCCTTCGCCAGGTGGTGTCATAGCTTGTGGTACAACTGAAGAAATGTTGCCTTCACCTGCTGATGTCATTGGCTGTGGGTCAACCATTAAAAAGTTGCCATCACCAGGTGATGTCATACACAGCTTGTGAGACAACTCTAGAGAAGTTGCCTTCGCCAGGTGGTGTCATAGCTTGTGAGACAACTCTAGAGAAAAGTTGCCTTCACCAGGTGGTGTCATAGCTTGTGGGACAACTGTAGAAAGGTTGCCTTCAACAGGTGGTGTCATAGCTTGTGGTACAACTGAAGAAAAGTTGCCTTCACCACATGGTGTCATAGCTTGTGAGACAACTCTAGAAAAGTTGCCTTCACCAGGTGGTGTCATAGCTTGTGGTACAACTGAAGAAAAGTTGCCTTCACCACATGGTGTCATAGCTTGTGGGACAACTGTAGAAAGGTTGCCTTCAACAGGTGGTGTCATAGCTTGTGGGACAACTATAGAGAAGTTGCCTTCTCCAGGTGGTGTCAGCTTGTGGGACAACTGTAGAAAAGTTGCCTTCACCAGCTGGTGTCATAGCTTGTGGGACAACTGTAGAAATGTTGCCTTCACCAGGTGGTGTCATAGCTTGTGGTACAACTGAAGAAAAGTTGCCTTCACCACATGGTGTCATAGCTTGTGGGACAACTGTAGAAAGGTTGCCTTCAACAGGTGGTGTCATAGCTTGTGAGACAACTCTAGAAAAGTTGCCTTCACCAGGTGGTGTCATAGCTTGTGGGACAACTGTAGAAAGGTTGCCTTCAACAGGTGGTGTCATAGCTTGTGGGACAACTATAGAGAAGTTGCCTTCTCCAGGTGGTGTCAGCTTGTGGGACAACTGTAGAAAAGTTGCCTTCACCAGCTGGTGTCATAGCTTGTGGGACAACTGTAGAAATGTTGCCTTCACCAGGTGGTGTCATAGCTTGTGGGACAACTGTAGAAATGTTGCCTTCACCAGGTGGTGTCATAGCTTGTGGGACAACTGTAGAAATGTTGCCTTCACCAGGTGGTGTCATAGCTTGTGGGACAACTCTAGAGAATTTGCCTTCTCCAGGTGGTGTCAGCTTGTGGGACAACTGTAGAAAAGTTGCCTTCACCAGCTGGTGTCATAGCTTGTGGGACAACTCTATAGAGAAGTTGCCTTCTCCTGGTGATGTCTTAGCTTGTGGGACAACTGTAGAAATGTTTCCTTCACTAGCTTGTGGGACAACTCTATAGAGAAGTTGCCTTCACCAGGTGGTGTCATAGATTGTGGGACAACTCTATAGAAATTGCCTTCTCCAGGCAGTGTCAGCTTGTGGGACAACTGTAGAAATGTTGCCTTCACCAGGTGGTGTCATAGCTTGTGGGACAACTCTATAGAGAAGTTTCCTGCACTAGGTGATGTCATAGTTTGTGGGACAACCTAAAAAAAGTTGCCTTCACCAGGTGGTGTCATAGCTTGTAGGCCTAGCCTATAAAAGTTGCCTTCATCAGGTGATGTCATAGCTTGTAGGACAATCATATAAAAGTTGCCTTCACCAGGTGATGTCATAGCTTGTAGGACAATCATATAAAAGTTGCCTTCATCAGGTGATGTCATAGCTTGTAGGACAATCATATAAAAGTTGCCTTCACCACTCCAGTTCTGTGTTGGTTGATAAGTCTTCTTACACGCCCACTAAGATTCTCGTGTCTGGCTGTGTCCATCTTAACTCTCATCTTTTTCATCCGAAGTAGTGACGTGGACTCATATTGTCAAACATCTCGGAGGGCATTGATGACGTCCGCTCGATCCATTGGTTGACCGTCTTTAACGACAGCACAGCTAGCCAACCTATCCGCTCTCTCATTTCCCCGTAATCTCGCAACCCCAGGGACGTAGACAAAGGTAACCCTTCGTATGTTTGACTTCTGCAATGACTCTACCCATTGCCTGCGTACAGAGCCCGCCTCCACTTTTCTTATCATGCTCATCGAATCACTTAGTATGTAGTATGTAGGCGTGGATATAGTCTTGTGACTCTAACCAGATGAATGTTCTGGTAACTGTCATCACCTCCATAGTCTATGAGCCTTTGAAACCTTTACAACTGAAATGCCATTTAGAGACACAGTATGAAAGTGGTTTTGGAATTATTTGTCCTCGAGAAATTGATCTCAGATGATAGAGGAACAGTGAAGTTCAGGTCACGTTTAGAAACCAATAAAGTCTTTAGTTCGGAATAGTATCATCGCAGTATTCCCATATCCGCTCTGCTAACCGTTCCAACAAACATCGATGAACAATAGTGACACAGGGCCGAGTTCATAGAACAATAGTGGCACCAGGGCCTAGTTCATAGAACAATAGTGGCACTAAGGGGGAGTTTATAGAACAATGATGGCACTGAGGATGAGTTTATAGAACAATAGTGACACAGAGGATAAATTTATAGAACAATAGTGGCACCGAGGATGAGTTTGTAAAACAAAAATGGCATTAAGGACAATTTTATAGAAGAATAGTGAGGGTGAGTTTATAACACAAATAGGTCTTTGACAACAAATAATAGATTAAATCTGTTGTTATTTATTAGCTTAAGAAACAAAGATGGTGCTGTTTATTAAATAAATGTGGCGTTTTTTACGAGTGAGGTCAAGGTCAAGTACGAGACCTGCGTCTTAGCACGCGAGTTTACACCCATATGTGCTCGGCCGCCTATCTTAGCACGCGAGTTTACACCCATATGTGCTCGGCCGCCTGTCTTAGCACGCGAGTTTACACCCATATGTGCTCGGCCGCCTGTCTTAGCACGCGAGTTTACACCCATATGTGCTCGGCCGCCTGTCTTAGCACGCGAGTTTACACCCATATGTGCTCGGCCGCCTATCTTAGCACGCGAGTTTACACCCATATGTGCTCGGCCGCCTATCTTAGCACGCGAGTTTACACCCATATGTGCTCGGCCGCCTATCTTAGCACGCGAGTTTACACCCATATGTGCTCGGCCGCCTATCTTAGAACGCGAGTTTACACCCATATGTGCTCGGCCGCCTATCTTAGAACGCGAGTTTACACCCATATGTGCTCGGCCGTCTATCTTAGAACGTGAGTTTACACCCATATGTGTTCGGCCGCCTATCTTAGAACGCGAGTTTACACCCATATGTGCTCGGCCACCTATCCAGAAATGTTCGGAGATTTCTGTATAACGTCGTCTCAAGCATCGAAACTCAGATGTGAGACGACATTCCTCACCTTCCCAGGGTAATACCCTGGTACCCATTTCTGCCAACGGCTGGGTCGACAGTGGGGGTATTTTTTTTTTTCAACCACGAGTACAATTCACACTACTCACAGCGGGAATTGAACACGGGTTGACCAAACGTCGGTAGTCCAGTCGGGTGGTTTTCCCAACTAGGCTATTAAATAAATATATTATATTATATTATATTATATTATATTATATTATATTATATTATATTATATTATATTATATTATATATTATATTATATTATATTATATTATATTATATTATATTATATTATATATATATATATATATATATATATATATAACTAAGTATATTAAATAAATGTTGTTTTTTTAAACGAGTATATTAAATAAATGTGGCGTTTTCCACAAGTATATTAAATAATGAAAGATTATACCAAAGCATTTAACAAAGTAAAGCACCAAGAAATAATAAACAATTTAGAAGGTATAAACGTAGACAGCAAATATCTAAGAATAATAAAGAACATGTACTGGCAACAGACAGCGGTCATAAGAACTGTAAATCAATTGGGAATATTTCAATAAATAAAACAGAGTTTTAGACAAGGTTGTGTGCTGTCACCAGATTTATTTAATATTTTTGTGAGATTATTTTAAGATCCATAAGGGACATGCCTGGAATAACAATTGGAGGTCATAATATAAATACTCTAAGGTATGCTGATGATACAGTCTTAATCGCTAAGAGTGAAAATGAGTTACAAGAAATGTTGGACATTATAGTGAAAGAAAGCAAAAATAAAGGACTCAGCCTTAATAGCAAAAAGACAGAGGTAATGGTAACAACAAAGAAAAAGACATCACCTCAGTGCCAAATAAAGACAAGTTGAACAATATTAAAACAGCTAAATGAATTTAAATATTTGGGAACTTTGTTAACCTCAGACGGAAGATGTACAATAGAGGTGAGATGCAGAATGGCTCAGGCAAAAGCAGCTTTCTAAAAAATGAGGAAGATACTATGCAATCCATTTTTGACAATAGAAGCAAGAAAAAGAGTTTTTAATGTTATGTAGAACCAGTCTTAACATATGGATGTGAATGATGGATAATAGTACAACAGACAAGAAAATCACTGGAGGCTGTATACATGTGGATTTACAGAAGAATATTGAGAATACCATATACAAAAAGTAAGGAAAAGTTCTGAAAGAGGCCAAAGCAAAAATAGAGCTAATATTAGGAAGAAACAATAATCATTTTTTGGTCATGTAATGAGAAGAGAACAACTGGAATATATTGTAAAAGCTGCAAAATTGAGGGACGAAGAGATAGATGGAAGCAAAGAGAAAAGTTACCAGACAGCTTAAAGAGAATGGCTTGGCAGAAGGTCAACAGCAGAAATGATAAATAACTATCGAGATCGGAAGTTGTGGAGAGACATGTTCACCTACGCCAGAAAGCACGATACCTGATGATGATGATGAAGATTTTAAATAAAGGTGGCGTTTTTGACAGGTATATAGATATATATATATATAAGCAAAGGTGAATGAAAATAAGCTGCAGAAAAATGCACATTCAAAATGTTGAGTGAACAACGTCAGAAATATAACACCACAAAATAGCCCACCTACGTATTAATTTGGCTTCTATAATTATAAAGTAAACTGCGATAGAATTACAAGACGACGTAAACTTGCTCATGATTTGAGTAGGACTGAACACGATATACCCTACATTATTCGCGACATATTTGATTAATTATACTAATTGTTTTTTTCATTCATTCGAGTTCAAAATTGTCTGCATTATAATTAAATTGCGCAATTGTAAACATAATTACAGTAACTTGAATCGTGAAAAGGGTAAATTCCTTTTAAGCTTCCTCCAGTCTGACGCACGTATTATGAGTTGAATGTTAGAGAATACGAGCTGATGTCAGACTGACTGCGCTTATAGACAGTTTTAGAGACCAAACAAGTAGCTACATAAATTTGGTTCCGGCATAACATTTCTGATGAGGACTGGCATTTTGAGCAGAAATCAAATTGTAATTCTAAAGGTTAAGTAACAGAAATTAAAATTAAACGTAGGTGGTAACTATTAACGGTAAATAAAAGCAAAAATAAAATAGTAGTCATAACCTGTGATGGAAAATGTACAACTTAAATAAACAAAATATAGGTATGGCAAAAAGTAATTTTAATGCCATGAAAAATATACTAACATCAAAACAAATAACACCAGGGCTAAAACTAAGAATAGCAAAATGTCACATCTTCTCAATATTCCTGTATGGCGCAGAAACATGGACATTAGAGAAGAAATCATAACAGAAAAGTGAAGACTTTGAAATGCGGATTTATAGAAGAATAGGTAGAATTGGATGGAAAGAAAAGAAAACAAACGATGAAGTCTTAAAACAACTAAAAATGAAAAGAGAACTACTAAACACAATTAGAACAAGGCAAATGAAATTGTTGGGGCATGTTAAAAGACACAACAGCCTACTAAAAGTAATATTGGAAGGGAAAATACGAGGTAAAAGAGGCAGAGGCAGACCAAGACTAACATGGGCGAGTAAAATCAAAGATGGACAAGTCAACCTATGACAATCTGCACCATCAAAGCAAGAGACAGAGCAGAATGGCGCTCCATGGTAGCCAGTATTCGATGCTGAGACGGCACTCAATGATGATGATGATGAGACAGAATTGTGTACAATAGTAAGTGAATAATAGTAGTAGAAATAGTTGAAGCAGTAGTAGTAGTAGTAGCCGTAACAGTAGTAGAAATAGTTGAAGCAGTAGTAGTAGTAGTAGCCGTAACAGTAGTAGAAATAGTTGAAGCAGTAGTAGTAGTAGTAGTAGTAGCCGTAACAGTAGTAGAAGAGGCATTTGTAGAAGCAGTAGAAGTAGAAGAAGTAGTAGTGGAAGCAGTAGTAGTAGTAGAGAATTGCAGCAGTTGTAGAAGAGAATTGCAGCAGTTGTAGAAGAGAATTGCAGCAGTTGTAGAAGAGAATTGCAGCAGTTGTAGAAGAGAATTGCAGCAGTTGTAGAAGAGAATTGCAGCAGTTGTAGAAGAGAATGCAGCAGTTGTAGAAGAGAATGCAGCAGTTGTAGTAGAGAATTGCAGCAGTTGTAGAAGAGAATTGCAGCAGTTGTAGAAGAGAATTGCAGCAGTTGTAGAAGAGAATGCAGCAGTTGTAGAAGAGAATTGCAGCAATTGTAGAAGAGAATTGCAGCAGTTGTAGAAGAGAATGCAGCAGTTGTAGTAGAGAATTGCAGCAGTTGTAGAAGAGAATTGCAGCAGTTGTAGAAGAGAATGCAGCAGTTGTAGAAGAGAATTGCAGCAATCGTAGAAGAGAATTGCAGCAGTTGTAGAAGAGAATTGCAGCAGTTGTAGAAGAGAATGCAGCAGTTGTAGTAGAGAATTGCAGCAGTTGTAGTAGAGAATTGCAGCAGTTGTAGAAGAGAATTGCAGCAGTTGTAGAAGAGAATTGCAGCAGTTGTAGAAGAGAATGCAGCAGTTGTAGAAGAGAATTGCAGCAATCGTAGAAGAGAATTGCAGCAGTTGTAGAAGAGAATGCAGCAGTTGTAGAAGAGAATTGCAGCAGTTGTAGAAGAGAATTGCAGCAGTTGTAGTAGAGAATTGCAGCAGTTGTAGTAGAGAATTGCAGCAGTTGTAGAAGAGAATTGCAGCAGTTGTAGTAGAGAATTGCAGCAGTAGTAGAAGCAGTAGTTGTAGTAGAGAATTGCAGCAGTTGTAGGAGAGAATTGCAGCAGTTATAGAAGAGAATGCAGCAGTTGTAGAAGAGAATGCAGCTGTTGTAGAAGAGAATTGCAGCAGTTATAGAAGAGAATTGCAGCAGTTGTAGAAGAGAATGCAGCTGTTGTAGAAGAGAATTGCAGCAATTGTAGAAGAGAATTGCAGCAGTTGTAGAAGAGAATTGCAGCAGTTGTAGAAAAGAATTGCAGCAGTTGTAGAAGAGAATTGCAGCAGTTGTAGAAGAGAATGCAGCAGTTGTAGAAGAGAATTGCAGCAATCGTAGAAGAGAATTGCAGCAGTTGTAGAAGAGAATTGCAGTAGTTGTAGTAGAGAATTGCAACAGTTGTAGGAGAGAATTGCAGCAATCGTAGAAGAGAATTGCAGCAGTTGTAGTAGAGAATTGCAGTAGTTGTAGTAGAGAATTGCAACAGTTGTAGGAGAGAATTGCAGCAGTTGTAGTAGAGAATTGCAGCAGTTGTAGAAGCAGTAGTTGTAGAAGCAGTAGTTGTAGTAGAGAATTTGCAGCAGTATTAGAAGCAGTAGTTGTAGTAGAGAATTTGCAGCAGTATTAGAAGCAGTAGTTGTAGTAGAGAATTTGCAGCAGTTGTAGAAGCAGTAGTTGTAGTAGAGAATTTGCAGCAGTTGTAGAAGCAGTAGTTGTAGTAGAGAATTTGCAGCAGTTGTAGAAGCAGTAGTTGTAGTAGAGAATTGCAGCAGTTGTAGAAGCAGTAGTTGTAGTAGAGAATTTGCAGCAGTATTAGAAGCAGTAGTTGTAGTAGAGAATTTGCAGCAGTATTAGAAGCAGTAGTTGTAGTAGAGAATTGCAGCAGTTGTAGTAGAGAATTGCAGTAGTTGTAGTAGAGAATTGCAACAGTTGTAGGAGAGAATTGCAGCAGTTGTAGAAGCAGTAGTTGTAGAAGCAGTAGTTGTAGTAGAGAATTTGCAGCAGTATTAGAAGCAGTAGTTGTAGAAGCAGTAGTTGTAGTAGAGAATTTGCAGCAGTATTAGAAGCAGTAGTTGTAGTAGAGAATTTGCAGCAGTATTAGAAGCAGTAGTTGTAGTAGAGAATTTGCAGCAGTTGTAGAAGCAGTAGTTGTAGTAGAGAATTGCAGCAGTTGTAGAAGCAGTAGTTGTAGTAGAGAATTGCAGCAGTTGTAGAAGCAGTAGTTGTAGTAGAGAATTGCAGCAGTTGTAGAAGCAGTAGTTGTAGTAGAGAATTTGCAGCAGTATTAGAAGCAGTAGTTGTAGTAGAGAATTGCAGAAGTTGTAGAAGCAGTAGTTGTAGTAGAGAATTGCAGAAGTTGTAGAAGCAGTAGTTGTAGTAGAGAATTGCAGCAGTTGTAGAAGCAGTAGTTGTAGTAGAGAATTGCAGCAGTATTAGAATCAGTAGTAGTAGTAGAGAATTGCAGCAGTTGTAGAAGCAGTAGTTGTAGTAAAGAATTGCAGCAGTATTAGAAGCAGTAGTTGTAGAAGTAGTAGTTGTAGTAGAGAGAATTGCAGCAGTATTAGAAGCAGTAGTAGTGGAAGCAGTAGTTGTAGTAGAGAATTGTAGCAGTATTAGAAGCAGCAGTTGTAGAAGCAGTAGCAGCAGTAGAAGTGGCAGTAATAGTATTATTATTAGTAGTAGTAGAAGCTGCAGTAGTCGAAAGCAGTAGTAGCAGTAGTGACATTATTAATAAATAAGCAATATTAGTGGTAGTAGTAGTAGCAGCTGTAATAGAAGCAGCAATAGTAGCAGCAGTAGGAGAAGCAGTAGTTGTAGTATTAGTAATAGCAGCAACAGTAGAAGTAGCAGTAGTAGTATCAACAGTAATAGTAGTAGTAATAGTAGCAACAGCAGTAGTAGTAGTAGCAGCAGTAGTAGTAGTAGTAGTAGCAGTAGTAGTAGTAAAGTAAATAAATATTGTGTCACTGTTTGTCAGTTACTATCGGTACATTACATCGTTAATTTTGTCCGTACTACGGCAGGCCGCTTTACTTTCTCAGAATCATCCGGACGATCTCTACCCATTGTAGAGTTTGGCGAATCTAAATAGTGTCCATCGGGGTTAAAAATTACCGCTTATCGTTAGTAGTCTAGTCTGCTAACCAGTGAGCTACCGTCACCTAACCCGACCTCTTATCCTCCTTGGTAGTCTAGTCTGCTAACCAGTGAGCTTCCGTGACTTAACCCGATCTCTTGTCCTTAGTAGTCTAGTCTGCTAACCAGTGAGCTACCGTCACCTAACCCGATCTCTTGTCCTCCTTGGTAGTCTAGTCTGCTAACCAGTGAGCTACCGTGACTTAACCCGATCTCTTGTCCTTAGTAGTCTAGTCTGCTAACCAGTGAGCTACCGTCACCTAACCCGATCTCTTGTCCTCCTTGGTAGTCTAGTCTGCTAACCAGTGAGCTACCGTGACTTAACCCGATCTCTTGTCCTTAGTAGTCTAGTCTGCTAACCAGTGAGCTACCGTGACTTAACCCGATCTCTTGTCCTTAGTAGTCTAGTCTGCTAACCAGTGAGCTACCGTGACTTAACCCGATCTCTTGTCCTTAGTAGTCTAGTCTGCTAACCAGTGAGCTACCGTGACTTAACCCGATCTCTTGTCCTTAGTAGTCTAGTCTGCTAACCAGTGAGCTACCGTGACTTAACCCGATCTCTTGTCCTTAGTAGTCTAGTCTGCTAACCAGTGAGCTACCGTCACCTACCCGATCTCTTGTCCTCCTTGGTAGTCTAGTCTGCTAACCAGTGAGCTTCCGTGACTTAACCCGATCTCTTGTCCTTAGTAGTCTAGTCTGCTAACCAGTGAGCTACCGTGACTTAACCCGATCTCTTGTCCTTAGTAGTCTAGTCTGCTAACCAGTGAGCTTCCGTGACTTAACCCGATCTCTTGTCCTTAGTAGTCTAGTCTGCTAACCAGTGAGCTACCGTGACTTAACCCGATCTCTTGTCCTTAGTAGTCTAGTCTGCTAACCAGTGAGCTTCCGTGACTTAACCCGATCTCTTGTCCTTAGTAGTCTAGTCTGCTAACCAGTGAGCTACCGTCACCTAACCCGATCTCTTGTCCTTAGTAGTCTAGTCTGCTAACCAGTGAGCTACCGTCACCTAACCCGATCTCTTGTCCTTAGTAGTCTAGTCTGCTAACCAGTGAGCTTCCGTGACTTAACCCGATCTCTTGTCCTTAGTAGTCTAGTCTGCTAACCAGTGAGCTACCGTGACTTAACCCGATCTCTTGTCCTTAGTAGTCTAGTCTGCTAACCAGTGAGCTACCGTGACTTAACCCGATCTCTTGTCCTTAGTAGTCTAGTCTGCTAACCAGTGAGCTACCGTGACTTAACCCGATCTCTTGTCCTTAGTAGTCTAGTCTGCTAACCAGTGAGCTACCGTGACTTAACCCGATCTCTTGTCCTTAGTAGTCTAGTCTGCTAACCAGTGAGCTACCGTGACTTAACCCGATCTCTTGTCCTTAGTAGTCTAGTCTGCTAACCAGTGAGCTACCGTCACCTAACCCGATCTCTTGTCCTTGTAGTCTAGTCTGCTAACCAGTGAGCTACCGTGACTTAACCCGATCTCTTGTCCTTAGTAGTCTAGTCTGCTAACCAGTGAGCTACCGTCACCTAACCCGATCTCTTGTCCTCCTTGGTAGTCTAGTCTGCTAACCAGTGAGCTACCGTCACCTAACCCGATCTCTTGTCCTCCTTGGTAGTCTAGTCTGCTAACCAGTGAGCTACCGTGACTTAACCCGATCTCTTGTCCTTAGTAGTCTAGTCTGCTAACCAGTGAGCTACCGTGACTTAACCCGATCTCTTGTCCTTAGTAGTCTAGTCTGCTAACCAGTGAGCTACCGTGACTTAACCCGATCTCTTGTCCTTAGTAGTCTAGTCTGCTAACCAGTGAGCTTCCGTGACTTAACCCGATCTCTTGTCCTTAGTAGTCTAGTCTGCTAACCAGTGAGCTTCCGTGACTTAACCCGATCTCTTGTCCTTAGTAGTCTAGTCTGCTAACCAGTGAGCTTCCGTGACTTAACCCGATCTCTTGTCCTCTTGTAGTCTAGTCTGCTAACCAGTGAGCTACCGTCACCTAACCCGATCTCTTGTCCTCCTTGGTAGTCTAGTCTGCTAACCAGTGAGCTACCGTCACCTAACCCGATCTCTTGTCCTCCTTGGTAGTCTAGTCTGCTAACCAGTGAGCTACCGTGACTTAACCCGATCTCTTGTCCTTAGTAGTCTAGTCTGCTAACCAGTGAGCTACCGTCACCTAACCCGATCTCTTGTCCTCCTTGGTAGTCTAGTCTGCTAACCAGTGAGCTTCCGTGACTTAACCCGATCTCTTGTCCTTAGTAGTCTAGTCTGCTAACCAGTGAGCTACCGTGACTTAACCCGATCTCTTGTCCTTAGTAGTCTAGTCTGCTAACCAGTGAGCTTCCGTGACTTAACCCGATCTCTTGTCCTTAGTAGTCTAGTCTGCTAACCAGTGAGCTACCGTGACTTAACCCGATCTCTTGTCCTTAGTAGTCTAGTCTGCTAACCAGTGAGCTTCCGTGACTTAACCCGATCTCTTGTCCTTAGTAGTCTAGTCTGCTAACCAGTGAGCTACCGTCACCTAACCCGATCTCTTGTCCTTAGTAGTCTAGTCTGCTAACCAGTGAGCTACCGTCACCTAACCGATCTCTTGTCCTTAGTAGTCTAGTCTGCTAACCAGTGAGCTTCCGTGACTTAACCCGATCTCTTGTCCTTAGTAGTCTAGTCTGCTAACCAGTGAGCTACCGTGACTTAACCCGATCTCTTGTCCTTAGTAGTCTAGTCTGCTAACCAGTGAGCTACCGTGACTTAACCCGATCTCTTGTCCTTAGTAGTCTAGTCTGCTAACCAGTGAGCTACCGTGACTTAACCCGATCTCTTGTCCTTAGTAGTCTAGTCTGCTAACCAGTGAGCTACCGTGACTTAACCCGATCTCTTGTCCTTAGTAGTCTAGTCTGCTAACCAGTGAGCTACCGTGACTTAACCGATCTCTTGTCCTTAGTAGTCTAGTCTGCTAACCAGTGAGCTACCGTCACCTAACCCGATCTCTTGTCCTCCTTGGTAGTCTAGTCTGCTAACCAGTGAGCTACCGTGACTTAACCCGATCTCTTGTCCTTAGTAGTCTAGTCTGCTAACCAGTGAGCTACGTCACCTAACCCGATCTCTTGTCCTCCTTGGTAGTCTAGTCTGCTAACCAGTGAGCTACCGTCACCTAACCCGATCTCTTGTCCTCCTTGGTAGTCTAGTCTGCTAACCAGTGAGCTTCCGTGACTTAACCCGATCTCTTGTCCTTAGTAGTCTAGTCTGCTAACCAGTGAGCTACCGTGACTTAACCCGATCTCTTGTCCTTAGTAGTCTAGTCTGCTAACCAGTGAGCTACCGTGACTTAACCCGATCTCTTGTCCTTAGTAGTCTAGTCTGCTAACCAGTGAGCTTCCGTGACTTAACCCGATCTCTTGTCCTTAGTAGTCTAGTCTGCTACCAGTGAGCTTCCGTGACTTAACCCGATCTCTTGTCCTTAGTAGTCTAGTCTGCTAACCAGTGAGCTTCCGTGACTTAACCCGATCTCTTGTCCTCCTTGGTAGTCTAGTCTGCTAACCAGTGAGCTACCGTCACCTAACCCGATCTCTTGTCCTCCTTGGTAGTCTAGTCTGCTAACCAGTGAGCTTCCGTGACTTAACCCGATCTCTTGTCCTCCTTGGTAGTCTAGTCTGCTAACCAGTGAGCTTCCGTGACTTAACCCGATCTCTTGTCCTCCTTGGTAGTCTAGTCTGCTAACCAGTGAGCTACCGTGACTTAACCCGATCTCTTGTCCTTAGTAGTCTAGTCTGCTAACCAGTGAGCTACCGTCACCTAACCCGATCTCTTGTCCTTAGTAGTCTAGTTCGCTAACGAGCGAGCTACCGTGACTGACCGCTTAGACCGGACACACCATTTAATGTGGGAAGGTAACTCTAAATGTGTGAATTCAAAAGGGGCACGATGAAAATGGCGGATGAAGGAACACATAAGGAATGCGATAAACAGAGAGCTGATGGAATAATTAGCATAAATATTTATACACTGCTGAAGACTATCTCACACTTCCGGGCCTAAACTGATTGCTTTGAGGTCTGTTCTGTGTTAAATTATAATCAACACGCAAACACTGACATACATGGTGCAAACGGTTATATTTATGTACGACTTATTGCCTGATTCATTCACTGCTTATTGTTATAGCAGACCATATTCATATTAATTTTCGAGATTTATTTTTGAGATCTGCGACAATGCTGCTAATCTTTCTTGTAACATATTCTTGTCATCACAAAGGAAAATCTCGACACTTTACGTTGAGTAGATTATAAATAACCCCTCTTATTAATAATTTCTTTAAGGCTGATTCGAATCCTGACAGCTAAGGTAAGATCTGAGAGGACCGCGTCCTCACGTCACCATCTCGCAGCGCCGCCTAGTTGTGATGACATGTACACGAGCGGAGAGCAGCAGCTTAGCCATTCCAGCTGGTGTAGTCAATCAACGTATTATCTGCCAGCACTAAATCATATCGAAGCGGGGGATAAAAGAATGAGGCGGCGTTAGTGTAACGGCCAGGACAGTGACGTGACGGTACAGACATTCGAGTGGAGGGAGCACGACTGAGCTAGTGGGCAGTTATGACGGACGGCGCCAGTACTTGTGGCTGATTGAAGAAGGGAACTAAGTGGAGGTTGCACCGTCAGAGAATCATAGAACGAGGGAAAGCTGATTGCTTTTTTTTTTTAATTTATGTGTTTTAGTTGAATACATTCTCGTGAAATGTGGCGTCAAAGGAGGAAATAATCAAGAGCTTCAAAGAGTAATGCTTTGAGCAAGTCTCCTCTGTGGTTTTGTCTTACCACAGGCAGACCTTGGGGAGACTATGTCGACGTCATCACCACATGCTTATACTGCAGCCTTGGTGTTAATGTTGGCTGCGTTTTCTTATGTACACTCTTGGCACCGGAAAACATCGAGCAACCCACGAGATCGTCTGTTGGATCCAAGGGAAGAACATGGCGACGAAGTTAGTTACCATGGCAACGACAAATTGACGCAAAGTCATTGGTCGAAACATAAAAAAGTAGTTTCTGAAAAGTTACCGAATTACGAAGACGAAAAAATAAGGCGGGAAATTACAACGAAAGTGTTCGAGAATGACAAAGTTAGTGGAGAAGAAAAAAGAGATTTTTCGGAAAGAATCGGAACTGGAAGTATATACAGATAGAAAATCACATAAAGACAACTATCAACAGGATATACCTGATAATTCTCATGCAACCATAGACGACAAAACTCACGTAAGTATTACGAATCAACAACAACATCAACAACAACCGTTTTCCGGCACAGATACTGCCATTTCTGCCGACTTAGAGCGGACAGACACGCGACTGGTAAGGGATAACGGAAATACTTCCGGTCACAATAATTCTTCCGTGAGCGTTTCAAATTCAGAATTAAAAAACGGCAGTGCTGTTTATGTGCAGGAGTCTACGTGTTCTGCCTGCCGTATGAGAGAAATCGACAAACAGCATCGTATTTTGCATTTTAAACAACAGATTCTAAATACTCTTCAAATGAGAACTCTTCCAAACACCACCGGAGTGCCTATACCCAAAGTCCCAGCAGTGACTCACCTCTACGAGCTGGAGGATGAAATGATGAGCGACTCTCCCTACGGGAGACGACATGGTCACAAACATCGTTTCCAAGATGTTGAATACGAGGACGATTTCATTGTTAAAACGGAACGTGTATTCACAGCTGCAAAAACAGGTGAGAATTTAACCTTAACAATCTCC
Organism: Megaustenia siamemsis; assembly: GCA_032433765.1. Lineage (NCBI taxonomy): Eukaryota > Metazoa > Mollusca > Gastropoda > Stylommatophora > Ariophantidae > Megaustenia > Megaustenia siamemsis. Next base: position 12,638,878 of record JAVIAB010000051.1, on the reverse strand, counting down.
TTATGTCTTAGCCTGCATCCCATTGGACTCACAGTCCATCCACTCGCTCGGAACTCTTTGGATCTTGCGTCAGTTAAGTCTCGCTTTAGTTGTATATATATTTTAACTTTCTAGTTTTCACATATTATATATTTTTGTCCTCCATAATGTAGCCCATCTCCCTTTGTTTCATCATTTCATCTCTAATCCCTCTGTTTACATCTCCTTGATTTACATTGCCCCGCTCATCCTAGATGTAGTAGTTATCTTTATTTCGTTTCGTTGATATTGTTCTCGTCTGCTGATGAAGGCCGACACGTCAGTATTTAGTTGTGTTCCTTGTTTTTAAAGCTGCCACCATACCTTGTGTGAGTGTAAATTACACCCCACTACTTGCTTCTGCTACCAGCTTTACCGCATCACTGCAATTATTTGGGGAACGGGCAGATAATTCCAGCTCAATAACTCAAGCTAAGTTATTTTCATACACGTTTATGATAAATTTTTCTCTTTTTACTATTGTAGTTCTCCTCTTGAGTCTCGTGCTCTTCCTCATCTTTCTATTTTATATCTCGTCGCTCATCCTACCTCTCCTCATGTAGCATACACATCTCTCTCTCTCTCCTCTCTTATCTCAACATCCTACTTTCCTCTCCCTTCACTTGATCATCTAACATATAGTTTTAGATAATTGTACTTCACCGTTTGTTGTCGTTGTCCCTGTATTCTGAAGAAGGCCACAGGCCGAAACGTCAGTATTGTGTTGTGTTCCTTCCTTGTAAAGCTTTCACTATACCTTGGAGTGTTTATCACACCCCACTGCTGGCTCCACTGCAATTATTTGCATGTTACCGACTTATGTCTATGCTATTCTGAGACTGTTCATTTGTTAATATTTAAACCATCTGTTCATTTGTTAATAATTAAACCATCTGTTCATTTGTTAATAATTAAACCATCTGTTCATTTGTTAATAATTAAACCATCTGTTCATTTGTTAATAATTAAACCGTCTGTTCGTTTGTTAATAATTAAACCATCTGTTCATTTGTTAATAATTAAACCATCTGTTCATTTGTTAATAATTAAAACCATCTGTTCATTTGTTAATATTTAAACCATCTGTTCATTTGTTAATAATTAAACCATCTGTTCATTTGTTAATAATTAAACCATCTGTTCATTTGTTAATAATTAAACCATCTGTTCATTTGTTAATAATTAAACCAAATTTAGCTAACGATTGCAATTTCTTGAGCTTAAGAGAGTCACATTGTCTCTGCACTTACTCATGCCTGTAGATCAGAGCCACACATTTCAATGAGAACAAATACTCTTAACTTCCCTTCCCCGATCCTCCTTACAAAAAACGTAGCCACTAAACAAACACCAAGACACACCCTCAACATGTTGATCACACAATGTCATAGCATCATGTCGTAAATGGAATCATTTAGTCTCCACAATGCACTCTACCTATTGATGTGTTAATTTCCTGGATAGCGTTGTGGTAAAGCGAAACAATGTCCTACTTTTGTCACTCGTTGAACCATTTAGTGTATGCTTGCTTGATTGCGTTCGCCCGATGACTAAAGTATTCTAGTAGACTATAGAATCACCTCTTCATCATCCGCCCTCAAAAGGACGTTAAGTGGGTGTGTCTGCGTTGTGTTGTGGTTGACAACACATCCGACTTCAGCACGACGTTTTTGAGTACCGGGTTGTCTTACCTCACCGATCCCTACTCGCTTGACCAGACTAGACAGGTTAGTCTGTTACTAGAGGCACCGCGGAGAGGTGGAGCAGGGTCTGGATGGTTCTGGTTCACCGATCCTGGCACAATCCATCAGCTGTGGGTCGTTGACATCTTCCAGTCTGGTGCTGTGAGGCGCGCCTTCGCCTCCATTTAATGTATTAAAATTGCACAACGATCTACGGGGAACGAGGTTAGGCCTTATGTACAAGGACGTGTGTCCATGATCATTGCAGATCTAGATACATAGCAGGCATTGATCGCTGACAAAATAGACAGACATTATTTATATATAGACATGTCTATTGAATTATGTTGCGGCTTGTCTATTACGGGTAGTATTGGCGATAGTGTTATCTTACCTCAGAACAATTAAGATATAATAATGATCATCATGTGCCAAACCGGTTGGCATAGGCGATCATGGTCTTCCACAATATTCTATCCACTGTGCCTCGTATCAACTGTTTTCCATGCCTTAACACCAAGCTATTTAGTTTCTTCTCTCTTTGTCGTCTGCGATCTCTCTTCCCCTGTATTTTGCCTGTTGTAGCCAAGTATTCAAATGTTCCACTTCTCATGATGTGCCTGAAAAATATTGATTGTTTCTTTCTGATATTTTTTATGAGCTCGCTTTTTGTGTTGGCCTCTCTGAGAATTTCCTCATTGGTCTTTTTAGCTGTCCAGTAAACTTTCAACATTCTTCTGAGAAATCCCAACTCTTTGGCCTCTAATCGTCTTTTCATTTGTTTGTTTACTGTGTATAATAATACGAATCAATAATAAAAGAAAACGGTAATATAAGCTAAGTTTAAGAAAACGGCACATTAAAATTGACAGATTTGAAGTGCATGCATTTATATAAAGTTCACATCTAACCCAAGCATATGGATACCTCAATGTGTTTATGTGCTAGACTTGGCTCATTTCTTGGTGTTTTTCCGTGAAGACATGACTCATATCTTAATGTTTTTCTGTGCTAGTCATGGCTCATATCTTGGTGTGTTTCTGTGCTAGCCATGGTTCAAATCTTAGATTGTGTGTGTGTGTGTGTGCTAGCCATGGCTCATATCTAGGTGTAAAGGTAAAGGTAAAGTACGAGACTTGAACCGGCGTCTTAGCACGCGAGTTTCCACCCATATGTGCTCGGCCGCCTATCCAGAAATGTTCGGATATTTCTGTATAGTGTAGCCTCAAGCATCGAAACTCAGATGCGAAGCGACATTCCTCACCTTCCCAGGATAATACCCTGGTACCCATTTCTGCCAACGGCTGGGTCGACCTTGGGGGTATTTTTTTTTTTTTTTTTCCAACCACGAGTACAACTCACACTGCTCCCAGCGGGAATCGAACACGGGTTGTCCGAACGTCGGTAGTCTAGTCGGGTGGTTTTCCCAACTAGGCTACCGAGGCCCCCAACCTAGGTGTGTGTCATGTTAGTCATATCACATATCTTGGTGTGTCCGTGTTAATCATGTCTCTTATCTTTATGTGCGTCTGAGTTTAGTAATATCTCATAACTTAGTGTGTATCTGTGTTAGACACGTGTCATATCTTTGTGTGTGCATGTCTTGGTTAGGGATATCTCATATCTTGGTGTGCATGTTTATGTTAGTCATATCTCATATCTTTGTGTGTGCATGTCTGTGTTTGTTACATCTCATATTCTTGTGTGTGCATGGCTATGTAAGTCACATCTCATATCTTTATGTGTGCATGCCTATGTTAGTCATAACTTATATCTTTGTGTGTAGATCTATGTTAGGTATGTGCCATATCTTTGTGTGTGTATTTCTAAGTCAGTCCTATCTCATATCTTTATGTGCATGTCTATGTTAGTCATGTGTCATATATCTTGATGTGTGTCGGTGTTAGTCATGTCTCGTATCGCTGTGTACATGTCTGTGTTATTCACCTCTACTGACTCGAGCAGATGGTGCTCGTAAACCTGGGAGGACAGACCATCTAAGGGCAGAATCCCCATACAGAAAAGACAATCTGCTGCCTTGCAGAAAGATTGGGACAATCAAAGGTTAAGGAAAGCAAACCTGAAAAAATGCTGGCTGAAATCGGATGCACTGGGCCACTGCCGCAGAACACAGTGCAGCATATTAACGGGTGTTCAGTCAGAGTGAATCTGGCGGACTCTAAATGTGACGTTCTGTCTGTGGGGGCGATCAACACACTTAACCTGACAGCTGACTTCATGTGGGAGTCTGGAATCCTACTCTGATTGAGTCCTGATCGCAGAGAGAGAGAGATAGAGAGAGAGAGAGAGAGAGAGAGAGAGAGAGAGAGAGAGATCTAAATAAAGGTCACATTTAAAAAAAACGTCGCATTTATATAAAGGTCACATTTATATAAAGCCACACTTATGTAATATATATATATATATATATATATAGGTAATATTTATATAGTGGTTTCTTTCTATATTTCGTTTTCTACATTGATTCACAGTTTTGTATTTTAGAAATAAAAGAAAGAAAGAAAGAAACAATAGCCATTATGTCCTTCAGTCTTTAGAAGTGATTTTGGCGCTATTATATCTTTTATTTAATTTTGGCGCATTTTTTTGTTTTCTGGTCAGAATTACTCAGTTCCGTCTTTCTTACCAAAATAAAAATGGAGGAAAAAACGTATATTCACATAAAGTACTATAGAACAAAACTTCTTGTATAGTCACGGTCTGCCACTGCTGCTTCTAAAATAACCTGGTTTATGTTCCAATGTTTGTGAAGTAGCCTCAATATAGCTACATTTTAAATTTACCTCGGCGTCGATGTCTACTTGGTGTACTATATAGAATAATTCCCCAGTTTAAATCAATAGAAAAATTATTGTTTCTTATCACAGTTGGACTGTTACTTCTATTTCTAGCTATACATTTAAAAACCGTTAAATGGTACGTAAAACGGTAATCTGATTTGTGTCCAGTTTACAGCAAACTTCGATATCTGTGCCTTTCGACCAAAGACATCCGACTTCAGCATATTTTATAAATATCTAGTTTGCATTCCCTCTTTGATCCTTGCTCACTTTGTCAAACTTGTTTGCACGTTTTCTGGGCTAGCACAAGGAGTTGGTATCGGACAGTTTGTGTCGTTCTTGCTCGCTGAAGAAGGTCGCATGTAGGCCGAAACGTCAGTATTTTGTTGTGTTCCTTTTTTGTAAAGCTGTCACCATATCTGGTAGGAGTGTACGTTACACCCAACTACTGGCTGTCACCATATCTGGTAGGAGTGTACGTTACACCCAACTACTGGCTGTCACCATATCTGGTAGGAGTGTACGTTACACCCAACTACTGGCTGTCACCATATCTGGTAGGAGTGTACGTTACACCCAACTACTGGCTGTCACCATATCTGGTAGGAGTGTACGTTACACCCAACTACTGGCTGTCACCATATCTGGTAGGAGTGTACGTTACACCCAACTACTGGCTGTCACCATATCTGGTAGGAGTGTACGTTACACCCCACTACTGGCTGTCACCATATCTGGTAGGAGTGTACGTTACACCCAACTACTGGCTGTCACCATATCTGGTAGGAGTGTACGTTACACCCAACTACTGGCTGTCACCATATCTGGTAGGAGTGTACGTTACACCCAACTACTGGCTGTCACCATATCTGGTAGGAGTGTACGTTACACCCAACTACTGGCTGTCACCATACCTTGTACGAGTCTACGTTACACCCCACTACTGGCTGTCACCATATCTGGTAGGAGTGTACGTTACACCCAACTACTGGCTCCAAGGTAGAATATGATTTTGATCTGTTCTGATTTACCGGTTCTGACAGCTGCAGCCAATTATGTGTTTTTCGTTGTTTTCGATTATGTCATGTCATGCTCTGGAGCCCAATGACTAAGTTCAATATAGCGCACCCCAAAAGATAAGATGACTAGTTGTAATATCAAATACGGCAGTGAAACATAAGATGACTAATTGAAACAATGGATGACTAACTGGACCAATGAAACACAAGATGACTAACTGTAACAGAGCCTGCACCACTCCTTGATAAGGTGACAAACAGTCACAGCCCGTACACCAATGAAAATTCGTGCAACAATTGTTAAAGAAGGAGAATAGAAATACATTTCTTTTACTTTAAATAAACCAGGAATGAATAATAACCAAAGCCTATAGCTCAACCACAACATAATTCTAATGAATTCTAAAGTAAGACTTTTAAAAACAATGCATATATCCCTGCTAAACTATTTCCCCGCGGAAGCGGACGCTCGCTATTGCCTGGATTCTTGCAACAGTAACAATACAGATATTTTATTGCTATGCCAGAACTGGAAGGTTGCAGTGACCGTCGCCCTTGTCCCAATGAAACATTAAAATCGTTAGTGTGTGGCGTCTATTTACTGAAATCATTCTAGCGCGAGAGAAGGAGACTAGGAAAAAATAACATCCGCACGATTAATGAGCTGTCGAGGTCCATAGAATTGGAGGCAATCGATACTTCAATTCAGCAGCAGATGGGGGGAAAATACAAGTCTAGTCTGTGGGTGTAAAGAACAGATGGAGTCATGAAATTGGAGACAGTGATGTCATAGAGCAAAATCTCGTCAAGAAAATACAAAGTAAAATGATGTTAATGTAGAGAGTGTATTGTTATAGAGAAGAGGGTAGTGTTCATTTTAATCGTAGGAGGACACATCGTTTGGAGGTGAGGGGCCAGTATGAGTGCTTTTTGTTATTGTTAATACTGTTACCAAATTTGTAAGTCAGGTTCCTATTTTTCTCAGTTTGGTTCAATTGGAGAACGTGTGGGTGAGATTAAACTCGGATTAATTTACCTCCCTTGTCTCGCGCGTTGCTACTGACGCTCACAACGGTTAATGTAACCTTGTAAGATATGGGACCCATACCCGTTCAGCGCGCGAGATAATGAGTAATTAGATTCCGTATATCAGTCGGGGTAATTTAGCAGGGGCTGAAGAGGGAAGACAAACTCGGTTCTAAAAGTATGCAATTTCATTTTCGGATGTTTCGGTCTGAAAGATGGAAAAATAGAAATCGCGTTGGGCATTAGGTACAAACAGAATATTCAGAGGCAGTTTAATCATCATAATGTGCCATATCGGTTGGCATAGGTGATCATGTTCTTCCACAATTTTCTATCTACAGTACATCGTATTAATTCTTTTGTTGACTGTTTTCCATGCCATGATACACAGTTTTCCATTATCTTCTCTCTTTGTCGTCCGCGATCTCTCTTCCCATGTATTCTTCCAGTTGTAACCAAGTATATCAACTTTCCGGGAGCCGTGATAGCTCAGTGGTTAGTGAACTGGACTACTAAGGACAAGAGCCTGATCGACGGCTTCCGGATTCACCCAGCCGTAAATGGGTACCGGATTTTTCTGGGAAAGTAAAGCGGCACGGGCGTAATACCGACCACGTCACCTCAAAAATCATGTGCCGAAGGTCTATAAAAATTATGGTCACTAACACCATGTTCCCTATACGCCACTTGGTATGAAGGGGCTCTTTACTTTTTCTTTTTTTATTCCAACTTTCCACTTCTCATGATTTACCAGAAACATGTTGATTGTTTCTTTTGAATATTTTTAGGAGCTCACTTTTGTGTTGGCCTCTTTGAGAATTTCCTCGTTAGGCTTTTTTAGCTGCCCAGGGGACTTTCAAGATTCTTCTTAGAAATCACATCTCTGTGGCCTCTAATCGTCTTTTCATTTGTTTGTCTACTGTCCATGATTCGCTTCCATAGGTCAGAATTGGCTCTATATAGCACCGATGAAGTCTTTTTCACACTTCTATTGAAATGGACTTGTTGCATAAGGCATTTTTCACTTAGTTTAATAGCAGAAGAGTCAGCACATGTTGTGTGGACATTTGTTTAATCTCAAAGAACTAAGTGTCGACTCTTCGGTTTCAAAGACACCAACTCTTATTGTGTTCATGTTCATGTCATATTTTATCATTTAATTTTGTTGCACAGCTGACATTGATACACATGACACAAACTCGTTTTGTATTCGTCTCCATCTGATACTTCATGTTTTTGTTCTACAACTGACATTGATGCACATGACACAAACTCGTTTTGTATTCGTCTCCATCTGATACTTCATGTTTTTGTTCTGCAACTGACATTGTTGCACATGACACAAACTCGTTTTGTATTCGTCTCCATCTGATACTTCATGTTTTTGTTCTACAACTGACATTGTTGCACATGACACAAACTCGTTTTGTATTCGTCTCCATCTGATACTTCATGTTTTTGTTCTACAACTGACATTGTTGCACATGACACAAACTCGTTTTGTATTCGTCTCCATCTGATACTTCATGTTTTTGTTCTACAACTGACATTGTTGCACATGACACAAACTCGTTTTGTATTCGTCTCCATCTGATACTTCATGTTTTTGTTCTACAACTGACACTGTTGCACATAACACAAACTCGTTTTGTATTCGTCTCCATCTGATACTTCATGTTTTTGTTCTACAACTGACATTGTTGTACATGACACAAACTCGTTTTGTATTCGTCTCCATCTGATACTTCATGTTTTTGTTCTACAACTGACATTGTTGCACATGACACAAACTCGTTTTGTATTCGTCTCCATCTGATACTTCATGTTTTTGTTCTACAACTGACATTGTTGCACATGACACAAACTCGTTTTGTATTCGTCTCCATCTGATACTTCATGTTTTTGTTCTACAACTGACATTGATGCACATGGCACAAACTCGTTTTGTATTCGTCTCCATCTGATACTTCATGTTTTTGTTCTACAACTGACATTGTTGCACATGACACAAACTCGTTTTGTATTCGTCTCCATCTGATACTTCATGTTTTTGTTCTACAACTGACATTGATGCACATAACACAAACTCGTTTTGTATTCGTCTCCATCTGATACTTCATGTTTTTGTTCTACAACTGACATTGTTGCACATGACACAAACTCGTTTTGTATTCGTCTCCATCTGATACTTCATGTTTTTGTTCTACAACTGACATTGATGCACATAACACAAACTCGTTTTGTATTCGTCTCCATCTGATACTTCATGTTTTTGTTCTACAACTGACATTGTTGCACATGACACAAACTCGTTTTGTATTCGTCTCCATCTGATACTTCATGTTTTTGTTCTACAACTGACATTGATGCACATGACACAAACTCGTTTTGTATTCGTCTCCATCTGATACTTCATGTTTTTGTTCTACAACTGACATTGTTGCACATGACACAAACTCGTTTTGTATTCGTCTCCATCTGATACTTCATGTTTTTGTTCTACAACTGACATTGTTGCACATGACACAAACTCGTTTTGTATTCGTCTCCATCTGATACTTCATGTTTTTGTTCTACAACTGACATTGTTGCACATAACACAAACTCGTTTTGTATTCGTCTCCATCTGATACTTCATGTTTTTGTTCTACAACTGACATTGATGCACATAACACAAACTCGTTTTGTATTCGTCTCCATCTGATACTTCATGTTTTTGTTCTACAACTGACATTGTTGCACATGACACAAACTCGTTTTGTATTCGTCTCCATCTGATACTTCATGTTTTTGTTCTACAACTGACATTGATGCACATAACACAAACTCGTTTTGTATTCGTCTCCATCTGATACTTCATGTTTTTGTTCTACAACTGCCATTGACAAGGCAGTTTCCTAGTTGCTGTTTCTTGTTTACGCTCGTCCAAAAAAAAAAAACCCCATCTTATTCGGTCGCCATTAATTTGGCGTAAAGTTGGTGTAATTTTGTTGTTTTACAAAAATATTTGTATCAATCAACCCAAGACATCCGACTACAGCGTGACGTTTTTAGGTACAGGTTTGCCTTCTATTTTGGATCGCTACTTCCTTGGCTAGACTGGTCTTTCTTCTCATCCTTTTGTTTCTTCATTTCCTCTTCTACCCGTTCGGGTGCTGAAGGAGATACAAAGGTGTAAGATAAGAGTGGTTCTTCATCATCATCATCATCAAGTACCGGGCCTGCTGGCGTAGGTGATCATGTCTATCCACAACTTTCGATCACGACAGTTATTTATCATTTCTGTTGTTGACCTTCTGCCAAGCTATTGTCTTAAGCTGTCTGGTATCTTTTCTCTTTACTTCCCTCTGTCTCTTCGTCCCTCAATTTTCCCAGTTGTTACAATATATTCCAGCTATTCCCTTCTCATTACATGGCTAAAAAACGATAATTGTTTCTTCCTAATATTGGAAATTAGCTATCTTTTTGCTTTGGTCTCTTTCAGAATGTTTTCATTACTCTTCTTAGCTGTCCATGGTATTCTCAACATTCTTCTGTAAAACCACATTTCTACAGACTCCGGTGGTTTTCTTGTCTGTTGTCCTATTGTCCATGATTCACATCCATATGTTAAGACTGGCTCTACATAACTTTTAAGAACAAGAATGGTTAGTTATGTTAATTGCCGAAATATTTTCAACGGAGATTAAACAACTTTTAATTAGTGCTTACATCTCATCAAATTCGACATCGGGAAACGACTAAACAATGAAACTATGCTGGTCCACAAGTCTGATTCTGTTCTGAGAGTAAGTGGTGGGGTATAACATACGCCCCTAGAAAGTATGCTGACAGGCTGTAGAAGGAGTGTATGTTATACTACACGGCAGTCGCAATACTTTGTAGAGTGTATTTTACACCTGTCACCATACTTTGTAGGAGTGTATGTTATACTATACACCAGTCACTATACTTTGTAGGAGTGTATGTTACACCTGTCACCATACTTTGTAGGAGTGTATGTTATACTATACACCTGTCATCATACTTTGTAGGAGTGTATGTTACACCTGTCACCATACTTTGTAGGAGTGTATGTTATACTATACACCTGTCATCATACTTTGTAGGAGTGTATGTTACACCTGTCACCATACTTTGTAGGAGTGTATGTTATACTATACACCTGTCATCATACTTTGTAGGAGTGTATGTTACACCTGTCACCATACTTTGTAGGAGTGTATGTTACACCTGTCACCATACTTTGTAGGAATGTATGTTACACCTGTCACCGTACTTTGTAGGAGTGTATGTTACACCTGTCACCATACTTTGTAGGAGTGTATGTTACACCTGTCACCGTACTTTGTAGGAGTGTATGTTACACCTGTCACCGTACTTTGTAGGAGTGTATGTTACACCTGTCACCATACTTTGTAGGAATGTATGTTACACCTGTCACCATACTTTGTAGGAGTGTATGTTACACCTGTCACCATACTTTGTAGGAGTGTATGTTACACCTGTCACCATACTTTGTAGGAGTGCACGTTATACTTGTCACCATACTTTGTAGGAGTGCACATTATACTTGTCATCATACTTTGTAGGAGTGCACGTTATACTTGTCATCATACTTTGTAGGAGTGCACGTTATACTTGTCACCATACTTTGTAGGAGTGCACGTTATACTTGTCATCATACTTGTAGGAGTGTATGTTACACCTGTCACCATACTTTGTAGGAGTGTATGTTACACCTGTCACCATACTTTGTAGGAGTGTATGTTACACCTGTCATCATACTTTGTAGGAGTGCACGTTATACTTGTCATCATACTTTGTAGGAATGTACGTTATACTTGTCACCATACTTTGTAGGAATGTACGTTATACTTGTCATCATACTTTGTAGGAGTGCACGTTATACTTGTCACCATACTTTGTAGGAATGTACGTTATACTTGTCATCATACTTTGTAGGAATGTACGTTATACTTGTCACCATACTTTGTAGGAATGTACGTTATACTTGTCATCATACTTTGTAGGAGTGCACGTTATACTTGTCACCATACTTTGTAGGAGTGCACGTTATACTTGTCATCATACTTTGTAGGAGTGTATGTTACACCTGTCACCATACTTTGTAGGAATGTACGTTATACTTGTCACCATACTTTGTAGGAGTGTATGTTATACCTGTCACCATACTTTGTATGAGTGCATGTTACACGTGTCAGCATATCTTGTAGGAGTGTATGTTACACCTGTCACCATAATTTGTAGGAGTGCTTGTTATACCGCACACCTGCCACTATATTTTGTAAGAGTACATGTTACGTCGCACCACGTGCTCCTTCTTACCTGCTTTACCGCAGCATTGCAATTATGTGCCTGTCCCCTCCTTATCCTGTTTTCCTTACTGCTCTCTTGAATGTAGGCAGCATCCCTCTTGACTTGAAGATCCGGTAATCGCATCAGAGAAACAGATTAGTTAGTCCCCAGATAACGTCCACTACAGGAAAGTGTAAATAGATCTTGACCAGCTTTGTTTCACTGATCCTGGTGCAAGCAATCGCTGCCGCTTTTACCCAAGTAAATTACCTCGTGTCTTGGCGCCTAAGGGAAATCTACGGCCCCTGATGTTCACAAATCGTCACCCATCTAATTGCTAACCAGGTTCGACATTGCTTGATTTCGGTTAGACGAACGACAGGAAACAGTCTGAGAGATAAGATCCAGAAACAAAGAACCTAGAAATAAGCTAGGAATAATTCCCGTCATATAGCATATAATGAAACAACAGATAATATAATTTGTCCACGAGGTAAGGCAGAACGATTAAAACACTACACAACTAGCCATCAATAAACATTGCAAGAACACCAGACCCAAGGGCCGGCCACGAAAAAAGATGGATCGATGGAATGTTAGAAACACTAGAAAATAAAACAGCAGGACAGGCCAACAGAAGAGCAACAAAAGTCCGTAAATTATATTTTGATTATACTGCAATATATTTGCAAATTATACATCGACGCTGAAAGGCAAATTAGGAAAGAAGATAAAGAATAAAGGAATAGAATCGGCATTTCAACACGATACAGCCGCACTGTGATCGCGATTAGAATGACATCAGTTAAACGTTCAACGTGCAGGAGTACATTAACCATTACGTGACAGCCACTAACATGGAAATGTGGATAAGACATTCTAGTTTCAAATGTTTTTAAAATGTCGCTAAAGTTAGAAGAATACTTAATGTAGTTGTAGCTGTACATACAGACATCAATGAGACTGTCACATTACATTAAAACGCCTTTCATTTCAATTATTAACTGCTGCACGAATATGCACAACCAGGGCCGGATTTTCATGCCAGCTAAGTAAGCTACAGCTTAGGGCCACACGATCCGAGCGGCCTTAAAAAATGCTCAGAGTTTATCTTGGGACTACACCTTTTACATACCAGTATGTGATTTCAAGTCTTGTTAGGCTTTCTGGCGCTAATTTTTAAGGGGCAGGGGGGTTGGGCTCAAAGTTACACGGAGCTTAGGGCCTCATCAAGTTTATATCCTGTACTGCGCGCTATTGAACAGCCATATATATAATGCTACACTATATAGAACATTCCCTCTAAGATAATTATATAAAGGGCAGGTCACTCTGTCACCCGCTTCTGTGACCTATATTGACGCTATATACTTAACGCAGTCATCTATAGTGTCGCTAAGGCCTGCAGGTTGAAATGGAAATCCCAGAATCGCACAAAGCTTGTGACGTCTTCAGCTATGCGAGCTTTAGACCTGATACTAACCACATACATCTTTAGTATTAATAAGGCCCGCGGGCTGAAATTAATCACCCAAAGTTTGTGGCCTTTTCAGATTTGCGAGAATGTATGGTTGAGGATAAAATGACGTCAGTCGTCTATAGCTTGCATAACTGAAGACCTCATAACATTTTGGTGATTTCAGGATTTCCCTATCACCCCGCAGGTTTTAATAAAACTATAGATGGATATGTACTAACACAGAGATTGCAATTTAGTTCTTCAATAAAAATCTATACAAAAACAATCCAGGGGCATATAATCATGTTCAGCTTCGTTCTTCAATTACTTTTGATGTCAAATGAATAATTGACTTACGTTTTCTATTACCGCTCATAATTGTCGCAACAACTCTTTAACCTGAGGTTCAAAATGAGGTTTAAAATTAATTTGCTAATTGTCCAAAATAACACAGGACTTGATAATCTACTAGCTCCTACACTAATCTTCCAAGCAACAGCGCACACTGGCTGGGTACTAATTGCCATCGTCGCCTTGAACCGCTGCCAGCTAATCAAACTTCAAAGTTAACTGTTTCATGTTGGATACTTGCTCTTCAACAACTAACTCATCCACTGATCCTTTATCACCGAGTCCAGACAATCTATAACAAACTGATTTATCAATTGATTCATCAGCACCCACTCCAGACAATCTACAACAAACTGATTTATCAATTGATTCATCAGCACCCACTCAAGACAATCTATAACAAACTGATTTATCAATTGATTCATTATCACGCACTCCAGACAATCTATAACAAACTGATTTATCAACTGATTCATCATCACCGAGTCCAGACAATCTACAACAAACTGATGTATCAACTGATTCATCATCACCGAGTCCAGACAATCTACAACAAACTGATTTATCAACTGATTCATCATCACCGAGTCCAGACAATCTACAACAAACTGATTTATCAATTGATTCATCATCACGCACTCCAGACAATCTACAACAAACTGATTTATCAATTGATTCATCACCGAGTCCAGACAATCTATAACAAACTGATGTATCAACTGATTCATCATCACCGAGTCCAGACAATCTACAACAAACTGATTTGTCAACTGATTCATCATCACCGAGTCCAGACAATCTACAACAAACTGATTTATCAACTGATTCATCATCACCGAGTCCAGACAATCTACAACAAACTGATGTATCAACTGATTCATCATCACCGAGTCCAGACAATCTACAACAAACTGATGTATCAACTGATTCATCATCACCGAGTCCAGACAATCTACAACAAACTGATGTATCAATTGATTCATCATCACGCACTCCAGACAATCTACAACAAACTGATGTATCAACTGATTCATCATCACCGAGTCCAGACAATCTACAACAAAATGATTTATCAACTGATTCATCATCACGCACTCCAGACAATCTACAACAAACTGATTTATCAATTGATTCATCATCACCGACTGCAGACAATCTCCTTGTCAGAACCAGTCGTAGAAACAATAACATTCTCGTTTAGCAAATGTATTCCAAATAACAATAATACTTATAAAACTATTCAATAGAAAGGAACAGTCTGTAATAAATAATGGGAAAAAGATAAGGTGAAATATTTAATACCAGAAACACTTTGTCCTCATCTCTTTATTATGATAGTCAGCTCTCTTATTTATTGATGCTAAATACAATGAGATCACTTTATTTTTGTCACTAAGTACGTCGCCATCTATTATGTTAATCAACTCTCTCATTTTAATGATATTATCATCATATCACTATACATATATAAATATACATACATACAATAAAAATATGTGGGGGATAATATACGTATAGACATTGCCGGAAGCGTTATAGTTGAGGTAACCTATACAATATACCACCACATATTTTTAGAATCCTCCTCCTGTGTTTTGACTCTCCTATTAGCTGGTCAACTAAACCGAAATCCTGCGCGAACTAGCCCTCGTTTATTTTCCTTCTGGCCACAGCGCAATACGCAGGGTAGACTTTTTTTTTAAATTTCTTATTCTAGTTCAAAATTAGTTTGTTTTAGATGTTTCATTATTAGTTAGCTATGTAGGTTACTTTAATTAGTTACATATCTGTGTGTGTGTTGTTTGTTGTTCATGCTGAAAGCATATTGAGCCAAAACTTCGTTCAAATTTATTTCGTCCATTATGTACGTAAGGTTTTAGCCATACTATTCTTCTACGATTATTTCATTATGTAATTGTTGTAGATTTTTGGGATTTTCTGCTACTAGTACAGTATCATCAGCATATCTTAGGTTTGGTTAGCCATGTAATGAGACGAGAAAACATAATAGAAAACTGAAGCCTTTGAAATGTGGATATATATAAGAATAGGTAGAAATGGATAGAAAGAAAAGAAAGCAAACGATGAAGTGTTAAAACAGCTAGAGATGGAAAGAGAACTGCTAAACACAGTTCAAAAAAAGACAAATGCGATTTTGGGCCATGTTAAAAGACACAATGTCCTACTAAAAGTAATCTTGGAGGGGAAAATACAAGGTAAAAGATACAGAGGCAGACCAAGACTAACATGGGCGAGTAACATCAAAAGATGGACAGATCAACCCACGACAACCTGCACCATTAAAGCAAGAGACAGAGCAGAATGGCGCTCCATGGTAGCCAACCTTCGTTGCGGAGATTGCACTCGATGATGATTTTTTTATTTTTTTTTTCTCGTTTCTCATTTGTAATCAGTTTTACTGCAGCTTCGCATTTTTATGCATTTCTTTGCCTTGCCCCCATACAAAGACCATTCTACCATGGACTGTGAAGGGAGCGAGAAGGAGTGGTAAATAGAGGAACAGATGTGAAGGTAGCAACACAGAAATGGACAAGTCTCGACTTTGCAGTGTCCCAAAGATTGACTGAAAGTAGAGAGAAATGGAGAAGAAACCCCAACGACCCTCGGTGTTATGGGGTGAAAGGGAAGAAGTGTTATGGGGTGAAAGGGAAGAAGTGTTATGGGGTGAAAGGGAAGAAGTGTTATGGGGTGAAAGGGAAGAAGTGCTATGGGGTGAAAGGGAAGAAGTGTTATGGGGTGAAAGGGAAGAAGTGTTATGGGGTGAAAGGGAAGAAGTGTTATGGGGTGAAAGGGAAGAAGTGTTATGGGGTGAAAGGGAAGAAGTGTTATGGGGTGAAAGGGAAGAAGTGTTATGGGGTGAAAGGGAAGAAGAAAAAGAAGTAAAACAAGAAGGAAAAAAAAAAAAAGAAGAAAAAGCAGAAGAAAACCAAAGTTTCAAGATGGGTATGTTACGATTTTTGGCTTAATGGAATGGAATTATAAGCTTCGTTAAGCATTAAAAGCAAAAAAATATCAGATGTAATCAAGAAGGTGGTCATGTGTTAGACATGTGATGAGACGAGAAAACAAAAGAATATCAAAGCAGACCCTTAAATGGGAACCAGAGAGTGAAAGAAAAAGAGACCGAAATAGAGGAACCCGAAACATAATTTTAGAACGTGAGGCAACAATAGCTCCCTCGTCGAGATTGAATAGACTAGAACAGAGCCGTGTTGGCGAGACATAATGGAGGTCCTGTGTGGAACAGAGCCGTGTTGGCGAGACATAATGGAGGTCCTGTGTGGAACAGAGCCGTGTTGGCGAGACATAATGGAGGTCCTGTGTGGAACAGAGCCGTGTTGGCGAGACATAATGGAGGTCCTGTGTGGAACAGAGCCGTGTTGGCGAGACATAATGGAGGTCCTGTGTGGAACAGAGCCGTGTTGGCGAGACATAATGGAGGTCCTGTGTGGAACAGAGCCGTGTTGGCGAGACATAATGGAGGTCCTATGTGGAACAGAGCCGTGTTGGCGAGACATAATGGAGGTCCTGTGTGGAACAGAGCCGTGTTGGCGAGACATAATGGAGGTCCTGTGTGGAACAGAGCCGTGTTGGCGAGACATAATGCAGGTCCTGTGTAGAACAGAGCCGTGTTGGCGAGACATAATGGAGGTCCTGTGTGGAACAGAGCCGTGTTGGCGAGACATAATGCAAGTCCTGTGTAGAACAGAGCCGTGTTGGCGAGACATAATGGAGGTCCTGTGTGGAACAGAGCCGTGTTGGCGAGACATAATGCAAGTCCTGTGTAGAACAGAGCCGTGTTGGCGAGACATAATGGAGGTCCTGTGTGGAACAGAGCCGTGTTGGCGAGACATAATGGAGGTCCTGTGTGGAACAGAGCCGTGTTGGCGAGACATAATGGAGGTCCTGTGTGGAACAGAGCCGTGTTGGCGAGACATAATGCAGGTCCTGTGTAGAACAGAGCCGTGTTGGCGAGACATAATGGAGGTCCTGTGTGGAACAGAGCCGTGTTGGCGAGACATAATGCAAGTCCTGTGTAGAACAGAGCCGTGTTGGCGAGACATAATGGAGGTCCTGTGTGGAACAGAGCCGTGTTGGCGAGACATAATGCAAGTCCTGTGTAGAACAGAGCCGTGTTGGCGAGACATAATGCAAGTCCTGTGTAGAACAGAGCCGTGTTGGCGAGACATAATGCAAGTCCTGTGTAGAACAGAGCCGTGTTGGCGAGACATAATGGAGGTCCTGTGTGGAACAGAGCCGTGTTGGCGAGACATAATGCAAGTCCTGTGTAGAATAGAGCCGTGTTGGCGAGACATAATGCAAGTCCTGTGTAGAACAGAGCCGTGTTGGTGAGACATAATGCAGGTCCTGTGTAGAACAGAGTCGTGTTGGCGAGACATAATGCAAGTCCTGTGTAGAG